>MU119495.1:0-64152 GCA_014904845.1 Acephala macrosclerotiorum
TAGTAAGTATTTTAACAATTCGAATTTTTATAAACGAAATATTTTTTTTCGTTTTAATATATTGTCGATTTTTTGTAATTAGTTTAATTATTATATCGAGTATTTTTATTGTAATATTTGCAATTTGCGAAATATAATTCGATTATATTTCGATGGACTTTTTTTTTTCAATTATAAAAATTTTAAAAATAGTTTTTATTTTCGTTTGAAATAAAATCGCATTATAAATGTTTTTATATATTATTTAAAAATTCGATAAAAATCGAAAAAACGTTTAATAATATTTTAATACGCTTCGATAAACGTAATAAAATTTGTTTCGTATAATAATTTTTGTTCGTATATTCGAATGTAAATTAAATTGTTTTTGAATCAATTTTTAGTATAGTATTTTAAAATATTCGAAAATCGTTTTATTTAAATTTTACGTTCGAATTAATGCGAGTATAATCGTGTTCTATTAATTGAGTATTTTATTTCGACGTTTTTTAATCTCGAAATTCGATTTTATAATTTCAATTATTTTGTCGAAAAATAATTTTTTTTTAGTAAATTTTTAATAATAAAATTTATTAGTTTTATTAATAAATATAATCGAAAACGCGTTACAATAATTCTCAAATTTAATATTTATTTTCGAATATAAATCTTTGAATATTCGTATAAATATATTTAATAAGTTTTTTTTTTGTAATATTTGAATTTATCGTCGTAGATTTTTATAAGAGTAATTAATTTTTTGTCGAGATTAAATATTATTTGATTTTCACGATCGAAATTGTATATTAATCAATTAAAATTTTCTAATAATTTTTCAATTTCTAATAATAATAAAAACGACGAATTTCGTTTCGAGTTTTCGTTTTTTGACGATAAATCTAATAATAATATTTTATTGTACTTTTAAAATTATTTTTAAAGTATCGTACGTTCGAGTAACGTTATTTACTTTATAAAAAGTTTTATAACAAATTTTAATAATTTAAAAAAAAAATCGAAAATATTAATATTATTTTTTTAATTTTCTCGACAAAAATAATAAAAAACGCTAATTTTCGAATTTATTTTATTTTTAAATCGATTATATTTTTTTATAAATTGAAATTTTTTATTAAATTTATTTTTACAATTTTTTTATACGATTATTTTAATTGTTTTTTTTTATTTGCGATATTTATCAATATTTTTAAAATTTTAATAAATCGTTTTTTCGATATTTATACTTTGTTTATTTGTAAAATTTTATATAGTTTTTTTTTCGTGTTTTTATTTATTTTCTTTTTAAATATTTTTTTTTGTTTATTTTAAAAATATTTTTTTATATTTTATTTATAATTTATAATCTCGATTATTTCTCGTTTTAAAATTTTGTATTTATTTTAATATATATTGTATTAAATCGAGAAATAGAAAAAGTAATAAAAGAATTTTTTTTTAATTAAAATCGTGTTTTGAGAGAGTATAATCGTATTTTTAAAGAGTATTTTATCGAGTTGTATTGTATTTAGTAAATATATTAATTCGACGAATTTTCGTATTAAACTTGTTAAAATTGTTTTTAGTATTATTTAATAAATTACAATAAAATACTCGTTGTTAATACGCGATAAAACGTAGAATAGAAAATTAATTAATTTTAAATCGAGAAAAACAAAACGAGTATAAAATCGCAATATTTTTTAAAGATTTAATAGTTTTTTTTAATACAAATAAAATTTTTTTTTTTTTACGTTTAATTGAATTAGTAAATTGCGTACAATTTGAGTTTTTTTGTTCGATCGATTTTATTCAATTATTGTTTTTTCGTAAGTAATTTTACTACTTTGTAATCGAACGAATTTAATCATTGATTAGTATTAAAACGTTTAAAAACAAATTACGAAATATTAAAATCTTAATCTAGTATTATAATTCAATTTTGTTTATCTTTTTTTAAAGAGAGTATCTATTTATTTATATAATTAAACAAAGTAAACGTAAAATTAAAAAGTAAATATTAAAACAATTATTACTAAAGACAATAAAAGTCATAACTCGAATCATTTAATCGATCGCTTAAGCGATTACATGATTGAATCGACAAAAATAATTCGCAATTAAATTATTATAAATTTTTTTTTATAATTTTACGTTAAAAAATCTCGTTTAATAAAATCTAAAATTTTATTTCGTTAGAAATCTAAATATCGTTTTCAAATAAATAATTATTTTTTTAAAAATCGTTATAATTTAATTAAATAATACGAATTTTTTTAATTAAATTTTTTTTTATTATTAATTCGAATTATATAAAATCGTTTAATTCGATATTATTTATATCGACAAATATAATATTAAATTTTATTATAAAGTAATTTAATTTTTTTAATAATTAAATATAAAATATTATTCTTTTTATTAAAAATTATTAAAAAATTCAAATTAATCTTTTTTAATTTAAATAAAAATTATTATATTTCGATCGATTTTTAAGTATAATTTAAACGTTTTAAAAAATTATTAATCGAGTTTTTCGATTTTATTCGATAAATAATTTTGAAATCGATTATTAAAAGTATTATAATTTATTATATTTAACGTTCTATTAATATTTTTATTATTATAATTCGAAATAATAATTATTATATATATATTTTTTTTTTAAATAATATTTTTAATATTTAATAAATTCGACGATTACAAAAAAATTTTAATTGAAAATAAAATAATTAATTTTTACAAATATAAATTTTCGAAAATAAAATACAATAAAATAAAAATATATATATTTTTATTTTTATAAAATAATATTCGCTATAATTTTTATAAAAATATCGCTTTTTAATTATATTTTTAAAATCGAATTTTAATAAACAAATAAAAACGTTTTAATAAAACAATTTTATAATAATATTAATTTATTTAAAAAAAGAATTTTTAATAATAAAATTATTAATAATATTATTTTATTATATTTATATATAAACTTTTAATAAAAATTATAAAAATTTAAAAATCGAAAATTTTTTCGAATTTCGATAAATATAAATCAAATAATAATAATAATTATACGACGTTAATTTATTTTAATATTCGTAAACGATATAATAAAATTAAAAAATTCGATTTTATTAATATTAAATTCGCATTTTTCGAGTTATTTTAATATTTAATTAATATATATATCGTACTTTTTTTACGTTTTTAAATAAATTAAAATATCGTTAAAATATATAATAATAAACTTATTAATAAACTCTTTTAAATATTAATTTATATATATTTAAAAAATTATTAAAACGTTATAAAAATCAAATAAAATTATTAAATATTTAAATAAATTAAAACGTATTTAAAAAATAATTATTTATTCGTATTTTTTTAAAATAAAAAATATTAATATTATTACAAGTAATTTCGATCGTTTAATAAATTTCAATTTTAGTATTTTATTAATATACTTTTGAAAAATTCGTAATTTTTATTTTAACAAATTATAATTTAATATTTAATTTTAATAAAATTTCGTAATTAAATTTTGAATAATATAATAATAGTTTTTATATTATTTTCTTATTAAAAATTTTGATTTTTTTATATATTTTTTTAATAAAATCGTTTTTTTAATTATTAAATTTTCGATATTTCTTAAAATAAAATTTAAAACGTTAAATAAATCGAAATATAACGCGTTTTCAAAATTATAATTTATTAATTTTTTAAATTTTTTTTCGTTTATTTCGAATAAATATAATATTTCTATATTAAACTCGTTATCGTTTTTAATAAAGTATTCGATTTATTAATCGATTTTAAAATTATATTTTTTTAATTAAAATTTTTCGAAAATAACGTTTATTATTATTAAATTTATAATTCGAAAAACAATTTCTATTTTTATTTTTATTTATAAACAATTAATTTTTATAAAAAAAAATATTAATATTAATATCGAAATTAAAATTTTAATTTGAACGTTTTTTATTATTAATAAATATTCGTTTTTAATTTTATTTTTAATACGGAAAATTAAATTATTATTAACGAAATTTATAATTATTACGTAATCGATTATAATAATCAAATTGAAATCGTATTTGTTTTTATTTTATATTTTTAATTAAATCGTATAAAAAATTGAATTTATTTTAATAAAATTAAAAATATTATTTATTTGTATTTCGAAATTTAATTATATTAAAAATCAATTTTAAATTTTAAAAATTTTTAAATTCATATTATTAAATTTTATTTTAATAAATCGTTTTAATTTATATATATTTTAATCGAAAAAAAAAATAAAAAAAATTTTAAATTTTATAATAATTATAATATTTCGTTTTAAATTTAAATATATCGAGTTTATATAAATAACGATATTATTAAAACTTTTTTTAATAAATTTATTATTTTTATTAACGAGAAAAAACGTCGTTTTTTTAAAAATATTAATTCGCGAAATATTTTAATTATTTATATTTGAAATACGATTTAATTTATTGTAATTTTTTTTTTTTTAAATAAAATATTTAAATATAATAATTATTTTTTTTGGTTTCTCGTAAAATCGTCGAAAGATTTTTAAAGTTATTATAATATTACGTTTAAACTCGTCCTCGAATTATCGAATTTAATAATTTTTTTATTTGATTATAAATATTAAATACTTTATATAAAATGCAAATTAAAAAATCTAATTATAATACGTATAAAATCTTTTATAATACGAATTATTTTTTTTAATCTAATATAAATTTGTAATAAATAATCGTTAAAAATAATATATATTTACTCGAAAATAAATTTTATTAATTTTAATTAATAATTTAATTAAATTGTTTTTTTTTTAAAAATTTTATAAAATATTTTATAAATATAACTCGAAATAATTAATAAAGTTTTAAATTGATTAATTATCGAATATTTTATATCGATTTATTTTAATATTTGTTTTTATAAATATTATTTGTAAATCGTATTTTAAAAATAATTAATTTTTATTATTTTTATTTAATTATTATTTAAACGAATTATTATAATTCGTTATTTAATTATTAAAAAAATATAATTTTGCGCGAATATTATTTGTAATTAATTATTTATAATGTTTTTTATAAAAAAATTATTTTTTATTTTTTTAATTTATATTTTTACGTTGTTTTTAAATAAAATAAAAATAGAAAAAATTTTAATTTTAAAACGATTTCGAGTATTAAAAATATTAAATATAAAAATATTTGTCGTTAAAATACTTTAAATTTTTATAAATAATAAAAAGTTTTTTAAATTAAAAAAAAATTATTTATTTGTATTTAAAAATAATTTTATAATTTAAACGTTAAATATTGATTATTTAAAATTTTTTATTTGTATTTATTTTGAAATTTCAAAACGAAATTTTAAATCGATATTTTTTTTTTATAAACTTTATAATTCGAAATACTATTATAATTAATTGTTTTATTTTTTTATATTTTATATTTTTTATTATTATCGTTAAATAATTCGTTAAAATTTAATAAAAATTTGCGAATAAAAAAAGTAATTTAAATAATAAAATGAATTATTTAAATAATTAAAACGATTAAATAAATATTTTTATTTTTTTTCGCGTTTTTTTAATAATAATCTTCGATTTTAAAAGTATTTAAAGAAATAATTATTTAGTGAATTATTTAAAGAGTTTTTATTCTCGTTATATTAGTTTTAAGAAAATATTCTTTGAATATAAAAAATGTTTATAATATATATTGTATTGACTCGATTACTACTTAGTATACTTAAGTTTAAACTTTTTACACTTTTTCGTCTTATTTAAAGATCTTCGATTTTTATTTCTCGAATTGCGTCGAGCGTAATTCTTCGTTTGATCGATACTCGATGCGATTTACTGTGTTTTATCGACAAATTGCGATTAAATCGAAAAAGCTTCGAAGTCTACGAAATACTAAATAAAATCGAGTCTATCGAATACAATCGATTATAATAAGCGCAGCAATCGTAATAAGCGCAGTATATTTTCGATTTAAGTCGTTGAAAAGTGAATATTTATTTGTCGTACTAGTCCAAAAAAGAAATTTTAAACTGTAAGAAATTCATCAAAAGAAAGTAAATTAAAAAGTAAATTGATCGAATTGCATTTATTAAAACTTAAAAAAAAAAGTTAAATCGAGCGATTACTCGATTTTTATAACTCGATTAATATCGAGCTAAAAGCGAACTATGTAATAATATTTTATAACAAATAAAACGTAAAATTAATTAGAAAAACGTTTTAAATTTTTAATATTTTATTTTTTTAAAATTTAAAATTTTATTTTTTATATAAATACGATTTATTAAATAGTATTTTATAATTAAATAATATTAATAATTTAATTTTATTTATTTATTTTTTTAAAATATTATAAATTATTTATTTATTTATTTATAAATATATTATAAAATTAAAAATTTTATAATTTTTTATAAAGTTTATAAAATAAAATATTCGTTAAATAAAAAAAAATTAAAAACTCGTTTATTAATTAATTTATTTTTTTTATAAATTTTTTTAATATATTATATTAATCTTTAAAAATTGAATAAAAAAATATAAATTTATATAATTTAAAAAAATTTATATTTTATTATTTTATTTATATAAATAATTTTATTAATTAATTATTAATTAAATTATATATAAAATATAATATATATTTAAAATTTAATTTATTTATTAATATTATTAATTTAATATATAAAAATGCTTTTCGACAACGACTTTTAAACGATATTACGCCGCCCTAGTAGTTTCAGGGCCTCGAAAACTCGGTAATACTAACGAATCGTGGCATTCGAATAAACGGTATAATCGAGAACCTCCAGTTTGAGCGGCCGATTGAATCAACTATACTGGGCATCAATTGTTCTTACGGAGAACGCTAGGGTGAAATTGTCGGCATTTACCTCCAACGTCTCAAGGGCGATCAGTGCATCAGAGCTAGGCCAGCGGACCTAGGAGTATGCAATGCGAATGGGCAGCGAAAGACCATCTACGGGCTCAGGTCACTCATAGACGTAACAGATAACGAATATGACACCCGGTGGTCAAATACCACTCTCCAGCACGCATTTTTTTTTTATTCAGAAGATGGTAATAGAAACGGAATGGGATGGATACGCCCCTTACGCCCGGTACTATGTTCAGTCCGGCAAGCTGATTCAATCTAGCCTATTCGACCACGAGTTCTCCGAACCTAAAAAGTGGCCCGAAAAAATGATATTACCGACGGACTGGGGAGACCGCCGGAAGGCTGCTGCTCAAATCATCGTTTGGTGGTCAGTGAATACCCACTACGCAGTTTTAGTTCTACTCGGCGGCATGTGGGACGACGCTGGTTCCAAATTCTCTTATTGGGTTGATGCCACCAGCATTCCCAACAGGAACGGACATGGGATGGAGTTTTGGGTTGATGATATGGTTTCTAAAGCCCTCGACCGGGTGATACTGATGCGTTCCAGCAAACGCGCGTATCGGTTGGCCTCTCGAACGAATTGGTAGTTTCGGTCAAGCCAAGCAAGGTTCGAGGTCATGTCATGCTTACTGTTGATGTAACGGGAGTTGGCGGCGAGATGTCTCTTGTCAAGCGTCCGTGAAATGGTTGCTCCATCGGCTCCACCCATTTTATGGCTTATAGCTCTCACACTCTCGACTGGGAATGGATTCTGGGGTATCGACAAGTTGTTGGTTCAAGTTGGTAGCCGGGTATGTAACCATGTACCGTTTTAAGCAAACTCCAAAGGTTGCTAAGCCTGGTCGGAACCTCCTCACGATATCCAGGTTGGATTTCAGTATTGTCACCGACAGGAATCGACAGAGAAACTCTCATAAGCTCCCCCTATGGTTAGAATAGCAAGGAGGAGAGGGATTATGCATTAGGGGAGGAAAAATGGGCTGTTTAAGAAGTTGCATTTGCATAAAGTTTGAGGGATGAGGAAGCGGAAAAGGGAAAGTGGTGGCTGACATGAGAATTTGCATTAATTGCGCGGTCTGTATTCATTGAGCGTGAAACTTTGAACACGGGAACTGAAGTGAAAATACTGGAATGCAACCAGATATTCTGATATCTTATATTGGAATGATCTGCGCTTCGACCTCCCCTGCGTCGTGACAACTCCACCACAGGAAGAATGTGACAGATGAGAATGCCGCCCTTTCATTTACTCGAGTGTCCGGACGACCGCGCGCAGTATATGACATGGGCGAGGCAATATTTCATGGCACGTCTTTCTCAGTGTATGAGCAGAGAAGTTATTAGACTTTTGAGTGGTTTTAGTACTAAGTAAGCACTACAATGGATATAATATCCCCGCACCTAGCTAGATTTTATTACTTTAATTAATCAACCAAATTATTAAAACTATCGAATATATTATTTAAATTAACAAGTTATAAGCCCGGAAAATACTCATTAAAATCGTTTTATTTTTTTATTTTAAAATATTAATTTTATTTATTATAATAATTTTAATTAATATTATAATATTTATTTTTATATTAATCGATTAAATTATAATTTAAAAAAAAACTATTAAAACTATTTAAATTATTTCGAATAATATAAATAATAAATTATAAATTATAAAATAAAATAAGAAAATAAAAAAAATTAATAAAATTTTTTTTTAAATAAATAAAAATTATAATAATTATAAATAAAATATAATAAAAAAAATTTAAATTTTATTATTTATTTTAAATTTTAATAATATATAATTTAATTTTATATATTTAAAACGTTAATAAATATTAAATAAAATTATTATAAACGTTTTAAAAAAAATTATATAATAATATTTTTAATAAATTAATATTTTTAAATTAAATTTTTAAAAAATAAAAATATAAAATTTTTTTTATAAAATTATTAAAAAAGAATTTAAAATTTTTTATTTTATTTTAAATATAATAATAAATTAAACGAGTTTAAAATTCTTTTTAAAAATAATTTAAAATATTATTTAATTTTTTTAAATATAAATATTTATTAAATAATATTATTAAATTTACAATTTACGAAATTAATTTTTTATTAATTTTTTAATATTAAAATAAATTTAAAAATAATATTTATTTTATATATTAAAAATTAATAATTAAACGATTAAAAAAATTAAAAATTTTTATAATTTTTTTATTAAAACGAAAAAAAATAATAAATAATAAAATAATTAATAAAAGTTTTAAACGTTATTTATTTAAATAAATTTATAATATTAATTATTTTAAAACGTTTATTTTTATTATAAAATATAATTTAAAAATAAATTTAACGTTTTTAAATTTTTTAAAAAATTAAAACTTATAATATTTAAAATTAATTTTAATTTTTTTATTTATTAATAATATATTAATTATTAAAATTAAAAAACGTTAAAAAAATAAAAACTTTAATTTTATTATCGTTTTTATAAAATTTTAAATTAAAAAAATTATAAAAATTATATTTTTATAATTTATTAAAAAATATATACAAATAAATTATTATTATTATTCGATTTTAAATATTTAAATTAAATAAATTTATTATTTTTATAAATAAATTATTAATATTATAATTTATTTAATTAATTATACGAAATTAAATATTAATTATTATATTAATTAATTTTTTAATATTTTAATAAAACGAAAATAATAAAAATTATTTATAAAAAAACGTTAATTAAAAATTATATAAAAAATTAAAAACGATTATAAATCGTTTTTAAAATAAATAATAATATTAAAAAATAAAATAATTTTATAAATAATATAAAAATAATAAAATATAATATAAAGTTTAATAAAAATAAAAATTATAATAACGAATAAAATTATAAAAAAAATAATTTAATTAAAAAAATTATTAAAAATTTTTTTAAAAAACTTTTTATTTTATATTATAATAATTTTTTATAATTAATTTTAATACGAATATAAATTTTTTAAATAAATTTAAATATATTAAAATTTGATATTTTTATATAAAAAATAATATAATTATTAAAAATAATTTAATTTTAAAATTAATTTTAAAAAACGATTAAATTATAAATATTTTATAATCGATTTACGATTTATAAAATTATAATAAATTTAAATAAAAATTATAATATTATTTACGAATTTTAAAAATTAAAATAATAATAAAAAAAATTTAAAAAATTTTTTAATTATAAATTAAAAATTAAAAATATTTTATTAAAAATCGAATTTTAATTTTTTATAAACTTTTTTACGAAATAATTAAAATTAGTATTATAAAATTTAATAAAACTTTTTACGACGATTTAATATTATAATTAATAAAAAATAATAAATTATAATAATAATTAATACAATAATTGCGTAAAAATATTAATTATTTATATTATTTTAAATATTAAAATAAATATATTTTTATAGTACTTTTTAATAAAAGGCGTATTAAACTTTCGAGTAGTTTTAATACTAAGTAAACACTATAATGGATATAAAGTCCTCGCACTTAGCTAGATTTTATTACCTCAATCAATCAACCAGATTATCAAGACTATCGAATATATCACTCAAATTGACAGAAGTAACTGCCTTTCTCCGTACAGGCTCTTTTCAATCAAGCGCCCAATTACGAACGTGCAATCTAAGCAGGGAAAGATGCACGCCACCTTTGGTTTGCGTTGCGAGAGTGGCGAGGTGACGATCCGGAGGGATATTTCAGTGACCTGGGAGCTTAAGCTGAGAGGAGAATGAAGGAGCTTGGCGTTGATTTAGCGATGTCACGGATTGTGTACGATAACTGATCGCCTTTTTTATTTTTCTTATTTTTGCTATTCTGCCTGATTTCAACAACTTTTTATCGACGAATTTAACGAAGGGTAAAAAGACTTAAAAGAGAGAATAATAATTAATAATTATATACAAGCTCGACTATAATACCGAGATCGTATTATTAATAAAAACCGATATTAATTAGTTTTCGAACTATTTTATATTATTATATTTTTATTATAAATAAAATATTATTATATAATAATTTATATTTATTAAAATAATAATATATAAAAAAATTTAAATTTTGCGAAATAAAATAAAATCATTTAATGCGACTTTTTACGAATAAGAATTTAAAATCGGCCCCGAAAAACCTTTACTTTACTTTTTTAATTTTCTAATTTTAGCTAGCGGCAATCATAGCCGAGGAGCCCAAACGGGTCGCTCCTGTCTATTGTAAGCTCACCTCCTTAGCTCACTTGCTCAGCCTAGCTCAGGTTTGGCTCACCAACAGCTCAGGCTATAGCAGCAACAGCTCAGGCCCAAAGACGGAAATAGAAAATGCTCATATCGAGATTCCGATATCGAACTACGTGTTGCATGACTATGGCAGCGCAGTATTCTCTTTTGTAATCTTATAGTCAAATTTTTTGAAACGAGCAAAGTAGCTGCAAGGCCAGTGCTCTTTCCAAAACAGGCCCAAGAACCCTTTTAGTGCTTTGTTTACAATACCCTTAGTGCTAGTATGTTCTTTCTAAGAATACTCCACATCCCTTCCCGGCCGTCTCGACTTCTGGTTGCTACTCTTAAAACCTGCCTTGGGGGCTTCCAACTGCATTGGATCGCGGCACACCTGCGTGAAATTGCTCGGATGATGAAGCAGCTCTCCTCTCAATTCAATGAAGAGCTAGTACTCGAGGTTGTCTAGTCAAATCTGTTTTGTATCTCTTGTACGCTTCACCATACATAAGACCCTCGACAAAACACTCTCCGATAACTTTGAAATGCTCGATCTTCTTCCTTTCCATGAAGTGATAACCACTCTTGCCAATTTGGGCCCTGATATCCCCTTCAAGGCTCGAATCTTGTACCTCAGTTGGTCGCAGAATGAGTGGTATCGCGTGACGTATCAGTATTGCGACAACGTCGCCTGCTTTTGTAAACGCTGGCACGAGAGCCGGTGTACCATCCTCAAGAGTCGCCAGTCTCCGGTACCGAAACATACTTTTGGCTTCTTTTCCAAGGCCCTGGACAGTGAAGTGGGCTAGTAAAGACTGTGGCTCGAAGTTGAATGCTCCATGCTTGGTAGACTGAGATCCTCCAAACAACGTAGTTTGTTTCTGTGGCAATAATTCCTCCGTGAGGTAATCGCAAGTGCTTTGGATTCCATCTCGAAAAGTGTGTTCTGCTTGACTGATGTCTGCTGTACTTTCGAAGAGCCTCGAGGTTTTCAGGAATGACTGAGGATCAAATGGCTCTTCAAATGTCTCAAACTGGCCTTCGATAGCCTTGAAAACCTTTGCTGGATCAGGGGTGTTGGTGTCACCAAGTAAGTGCTGCCAGTTTTCGTAACCTTCTCTGAATCCTGTTCCCAACAATAGGAACAAGTCTTTGACTTTGCAGTGGTGTTTCGGATTATTCGAGGACACTTTCTTCAGCGAATCAAATAACATCTTGGATTCTGGATGTACGATGTCCTGGCAGACCTCAGAACTCAGGTCTTGGATTCGGGCAACCGACCATCCTCCACAAGCCAGTGTACGGGACTGGGGCACCCAAAAATTAAGGCACCGAGGATTTGGTGGGAAGTACGTCGCTGATGTCGTATCTTCCAGCATAAGTGCAGAGGATAGGGTCTCAAATTTTGACGGACTTGTTGCCGTCCAGTCAGGAACCCAAGAAGGTAGGTGGCTCAAGTTGGTTATATGACGGTACTCGAGGAGAGATAGGATACGATAGTCCTGAAAGGCTTCTGTGAGAAAACGCGCGATTTCGAAGAAGACAAGACTTTCTTCCTTTCCATAATCCACCTCAATCAGTCGGAGCAGTGAGTCGTCGATGCGAGCGTTTCCAAGTAACCCAACATGAGCAAAGAGCATATCGCGGGGGTCCTGCACTCCAAGTGCTCTTCGAGATGTCAGTAACATCAACAATTTTCCAGCAACAATCCTCGAATCTTTAGACTCATGATCTGACAGGTTCCGGAAACTTCCTAACTGGTGCTCTGCATGCAACCTCGCCATATCATCAAGTACTTGTACCTTTTCTTCACCGATATCTAACGCAGCAGCCGTAACATGGCTCTTCAAATCCTGCCATTTGACAAGAAACGTGCCGCACTGTACCCATGGATCACGTGATCTAACCAATTCCTGCAAGACCCACACTCTCTTGAACCATTGACGGGCAAGTATGGTTTGAGAGGCAGACAACACAACTTCGTGACTGACACCACTCCTTTCGGAATCCTCCGCAGATCTCCCAAGCAGCCTCTGAGAACTAAGAAGTCTGAGGGTCTTGAAGAGCTCGTTCGTCTCTGCAGTTCCTTCGCCGATCCAGATGACGGTATGTTGAGCAACAGTATAGACGGAGGCCATCTGGCGCACCTGTTGATTTCGCTCCTCGAAATCATTTTGGTTGATACAAATAGCATCTGCCCAGATTCTTCTGGTCCTTGACGAATCTCTCAGGTGACGAAGCGCCGTGTCCAAAGATGCGGTGATTGAGAGCGCTCGGCCTGCCACTTTCATCATGGCTCTGAGCGATGGATCACCCCACACGTACGACAATGCCGTATAGTGATCGAGTAGATCATTTTGACAGTATGATAGTGTGGTACTGATTAGTTCACACTCTAGAGGACTTTGCAAATCGTCGGAAGGCTGCAGAAGAATGAGCCGAATTGCATCAGGCTCAGTGAGTTTTTGGTACTGGTAAGCTGGGTTCGCTGAGAGTGAGGCTGCATTGGAGCTCATTTTGGGAATCCGAACATGGGTTTCTGTTGAAGGTATACTGATTGATCCTCGGTCGGGGTGAAAGGAGAAGAAGGAGCAGTGAAAAGCAGATTGGAGATTGGCGACATGCAATGCAGCTCACACGTGACTCTTTCCAAGCATGTGAAATTCGGGGGTGCTCGGATTCTCAAATAATTGACTTAACATTAAAGAATAGAGTCCGGTGGAGGGTCAGAAGTGTCTTCCAGATGCTGGTCCTTTCATTTCTTCAAAATGCTTCGAGTTAGAAACCCTCACACAAATTCGGCACTTGTCTGTGCTGACCTCGCATTCTACCTGTATTTACAAGACTATTGACAATTTATTGACGAGTCTTATGTTCTCACGGCCTCTCGGAAAGGATACAACCCCAAGTGCAAGATGTTGATTCCAGGCATGGTGACGCCATCGCCAACGTTGGCTCTATACTCCACCTCTTATATCTTGTGCCCGCGTTCTCTTCACGACATTGCGAGACTTCGCAATATAAAGTGCGAACCGCGGTCTAAATCCGGTCCTTGAGCACTCCCTTTATCCTCATTTCTAAGTAGTTTCAATAGTTAATAATAATTTTTAAAGTTTTTATAATAATAACAATAAATATATTTTATCTTAATCATATTAAAAAATATTATAAATATTTTTTCTATAATTAATCTTTCATATATTTATTTGCTAGGCTTGAAAATTCGATTTCGAACACCACTTATGGCAGGATAAAGAAAGCACAGTAAGCAAAAACTTAAAGCATGCAACTCGACTAGGCGTTAACACAAGTAGGTTTAAGGA
Source organism: Acephala macrosclerotiorum (assembly GCA_014904845.1). Classification (NCBI taxonomy): domain Eukaryota; kingdom Fungi; phylum Ascomycota; class Leotiomycetes; order Helotiales; family Mollisiaceae; genus Acephala; species Acephala macrosclerotiorum. The sequence continues at coordinate 14,539 of MU119495.1, forward strand.
GATGAGAAAGCCGTTGGTCAAGAGAGGCTTGGTGAACTACGAGTACATAGAGACCGGTTTATATTTGACCATACAACACTTTTTACCGCGGGGTATCCTCTACAAAATTGACAAAGACATACTCTTGAGACAGAAGACCTTTATGCGGTAATCCGAGAGATGACGCCGTGCGCCTCGCCGATATAGATTCCGGACTCCACGCATCAGCCGAGATTTGAGAGAGCACTTCCTCAGATCCTTGCCCTGAGAACAGCCTTTCAACAATCGGAGCCTTCCATAGAAGGAACTGAGGACCTTGCTCATCTTATGTATGATGACGGATTTAATACTTGGGAACGAGAATTGAGACATGAGGGCCTTCAGCTTCTCGAAGCTGCACTGAAAATTTGGACGGTCTTGGCGATAGGAACCCAAAACTGAAATCGGAAATACTATGCGTGACTGGTCTATTGAAGGAGAACATTGGAATCAGCACTAGAGATGCGTCTCTGAAGGACCGGGAACTGTGTTCTCAAATCCCCCGATCCTTGCATGACCAGCCGGCGCAAAACAAAGTCGACATAACGAGATTTTACTTTACAACTCGATATACGATGTGTCGATGTCTTTGCCTCAAATGTACAACCAACGAAAAGTGGAAGAGTTGATATTGACAGAGGGCAGTTCTTGAGATGGGGCACCGAGACCGAGTATCCATTCGAGTATGCAAAGTACTTCTACGGCATGGGCGAGGTAAGGTTGCTACAGAGACGCTCCACAGAAGCGATCGAATTCGCTGAACACGCGGTTGAGCTGGCCGAGGTGTCGGCCGGCGCAGGCCTGCGCCATTTCTTGTACACGTCAGCCCTATATGACATTGCATGCCGGAATGTGTAGGGATAGCGGGGGCTGCACAGCTCCCGCCGGGACTAAAATAGCAAAATCTATCTAATCTCGATTTTAATATAACAAAATGCTCTTTTAAAGTACAAATAAAACATAATCCTCGTAAAAAGAAGTCATAGTTTTAATAATACAAGCGAATATCTTAAAAATTAGATTCTGTGCTTTAAATAACAATAAAGTTTATTACGTGCGTATTTAAAAAAGTATATTTTCCTTTTTAAACTTACAATTTAATTTCAAGCTTTTGGGATTCTAAATCCAAAAATTAAGCTTTTTATATCTATTCTAATTCGTTTTCTTTTTCTTGTTACGAAAATATATTTTTTTTTTCGCAAATCGAGATTTTATATACGTATCAATCTTTAATCTTTAAGGCATTTTAAGGCTACTTAATAAGAAAGAAGAATGCAGCAGCAGATTATGCATCGAAGTTATCCTTCACCGTTTTGCTTTAGTCCCAGCGGGAGCTGTGCAGCCCCTGCTGTCCTTAAACATTCCGCTCCAGTTAACTCCAGATGCAACAGGTGTCTAGAGGCACGGCTTTTCAGACACGTGAAAATGTCACGTTACCTATATATCTCTAATCTGGGATAATGCAAGGTATATTATGGTTCTTGCTGAGAGTCGTGGGAAATTGTCAACATGCTTGGTGAACTAACTAGGCTGACCTCCAAATTGACAGACTGGGGCGGTGGATCGCCTTGCTGCTCATGGAGATCCAAGGAGTGGGTCGAGTGAAGCTTTGCAAGATTGAAAGTGTTCATTCGAGCAGGATCATCCCCGCGCAAGGTTATGAAATTGCACGAATGGAAGAGGTACTGCATGCACCTTGAGATCTATGGCTCTATGCAACATATAGCTCGTCTTCTTAGTCTTCTTTAGATCCAACAACTATCTGTACACGCAAGGACGTTCGCTGGGGATGATGCTCGTCGAAGTCGATTTGATGTTTAGAGTGGACGTCAGACACTGTCAGTGGACGTCTTGGACCCTGATGTCTCGAGTGGTGTGGCTTGAGACCTGTGGCGGAGACCTAGCACGTGGCTCGTGACTTTTCCTTGACTTCTGCCGTATGACGGGATTTCGTATCATCCAGCCACCAATCTAACTTTTTCCCATCCTCTGACTCGCGTTCTCTCACTCCCCAGCGGTTAAAGTTTCATGCACCTGGCTGGCCAATCACCCCCAAATTGCAATCGAGACTACCGCGATTCGCTGCAGCCCCGCGGGGTCGGGAACCGCTTGGCCTCTTCAAGGACGGCCCCCCGACTCGGACAGGGCCCGCCCCCGAATCTGGCCCTGAAAGCTGCCAAATGCCCGGGAAGGCCAGCGAATGAGACACCAGGTGGACGGCGCCACAGAGAGTCAGAGTGGAGTGGATGAAAATTTTTCCAGCGGCGTGCGAGCATGTGGGGAAGAGAGTCGACCAGATGATCGGGCCCAGAGCTGGAGTTAGGGGGATGGAGTTGCAAAGGCGGAAGAATAATTATCTTCTCCATACCCCAGATCCAACCATAAGAGCCTTGGTATCCTGAACTTTGAGATCGACAGGTCAAGCATCTTGACTGCTCTTGACAGCATCTTGACAGCTACTTCGACATCTTTCACTGTCTCCAGATCAAGATTCCAAGATGGGTCTTTTCACTAAGGTCGAGGACAGGCCGACGCCTTCAAATGTCTACAACTGGCGAGTTTATGCTTGCGCGATTCTTGCTGGTTCGGCAGCTATCATGATTGGGTAAATACGCCTGATAGACTCCAAAGAGAACGGTGCTGATCGATCCATAGCTATGACAGCGCTTTCATCGGAACGACACTTGCCCTCCCATCCTTCAAGAACGAATTTCACTTCAACACCATGTCAACCGCACAGGTAAATCTCCTCAACGCCAACATTGTCTCATGCTACCAAGCCGGTGCATTCTTCGGCGCCATCTTCGCCTACATCACAGCTTTCTTCATGGGACGAACATCTGGTATGGCCATCTACTCGGCTATATTCACTCTCGGAGCGGGTCTTATGCTTGGTGCTAATGGCGAGAGAGGATTGGGACTCATCTACGGTGGTCGTGTCTTGGCTGGTATCGGTGTTGGAGGAGCTTCTAACTTGGCACCTATCTACATCTCTGAAATTTCGCCTCCTGCTATTCGAGGACGTCTTGTCTGCATGTTCGAATTGGGATGGCAGATCGGTGGACTTGTTGGTTTCTGGATTAACGTAAGCATTCACTAGGATTCAGCACAACTCTCTCGCTAACGTTCAAACAGTACGGAGTCTCTCTCCACGTCAAGCCCGGACACACACAATGGATCATCCCCTTCGCCATCCAACTCATCCCCTCTGGGTTTCTCTTCGTCGGTGCTTTCTGGCTTTGCGAATCACCAAGATGGCTAATGACCAAGGGCAAGCGCGAGAAGGCAATCAAGAACTTGTGCTGGATCAGAGAACTCCCCGAAAATGATATCTACATCAGAGAAGAAGTTTACGCTATCGACCAAAACATCGAGCGACAAATGCAAGCCGGTGGTCTCGGATTCTGGCAACCATTCAAGATCCTCGCAACTAACAAGGCTATCCAATGGAGATTCTTCCTCGGTGGTTCCTTGTTCTTCTGGCAGAATGCTTCGGGTATTAATGCGATCAATTACTACTCTCCTACGGTGTTCAAGTCGATCGGTATCACCGGAACCAACACCTCACTTTTCACCACCGGTCTCTTCGGTGTCGTCAAGACTTCCTTCACTTTGATGTATCTTATCTTCCTTGTGGATCAGTACGGTCGAAGACGTCTGTTGATGATCGGTGCTGCTGGTGGTTCTCTCTGTCTCTGGTATGTCGGTGGATATATCGCTGCCGCGGACCCAGCTGCGCATCCATCCAGCTCCCTGCCACCATCGGGTGTTTCGGCTGTCTTCTTCTTCTACCTCTGGACATCATTCTACTCACCAACCTGGAATCCTACTCCTTGGGTCCTCAACTCCGAAATGTTCGATCAGAACGTCAGAACTTTGGCTCAAGCTTTCGCTGCTGCGAATAACTGGTTGTGGAATTTCCTCGTTGCGAGATTCACGCCTCAGATGTTCGCTACTATGGGCTACGGTGTCTACTTTTTCTTTGCTTCGCTCATGATTTTCTCGGTGATCTTTGTTTATTTCCTCATTCCGGAAACCAAGAACATCCCACTCGAGGGCATCGATCGCTTGTTCGACAGAAGGCTCAAAGCTTCGCAAGCTCATGCTATCGTCTGGCGCGAACTTTCCGAGGAGGAAGAGGTTATTAGAGTTGGATTGACGTCTGGCAATTTGGAGAAGGAAAATGTGACGGTTGAGCAAGTTGAGGACAAAGTGTAAATTATCGAAATGATGTTGGATGATATGGAGTTTGTTCAGGGTTGGATTTCAAGAGTCGCCCATAAATGGCTGTATGAATGAGAGATGATGCTCAGTACCGATATCCTGGATGAAATTTTGTAATGTTTTCATTCGCGAAATGTTTCCCTGATCATTCTAGCCAAAGTGACGACCTGTGAGACTAGTCTCGAGGACTGAATACTGACTGAGCAGATCTGGTAGGAGACGGCGGGTAAGATCTCTGCCAATTCTTACTACCGTGATGCGCGATTCCAAGCCAAGCAGCGTCCGCCCCTACTCTTAGCCTCTGGTCCACACTGACTACCGGGAAATGTGTGGAGTAGAACACAAGCATTTCCTCTCCGCCCACAGCTCAGACATCAATCCAAACAATCTGCAATCTACAATATCCCATCTCGCGGAAAGACAATCCGAACCCAAAATCCCTCACATCCCCTTCCTAGAACCTGGGACATTTGCCCAATACTGTAGGTGGAAGGGGGCAGTGAGAGGGGGCTGGCGAGGAGGGGGAGCCAGCGGAGGTGGGCGGAAGGTGAATGTTCGAAATAGTCATGAAGTAAAAATAGGATTGTTATATAGCTGAAGGTGGGTTAGACATATGGCTATTTAGGTGTCAGAGAATATCTTCTTCTTTAAAATAGCCTTTTGTGTTGTGAAAGTATTGTGTGTGGGTTTGAGAAGGATGGACATAGGAGAGGTAGGAGTGGGGTGGGAGGAGAATGGCGGAGAATGTAAGAGGAAAGGGAAGGAGCTTGGATGAGGTGGGGAAGAGGGAATCGAAGCAAGAGGGGAGGAAAGCGTGAGTACTTTCGACGCCATTTGAGTTAGATTCCGCTGCGAAATGTTTTGAGGAAAGGAAATAGCATGGGCGGAAGGCGTCGAAGATTGCGGCAATAGCACAAGTGACTTGAATAACACCAGACGTAGCGCAAATTGATATTATTTTCGCAACATCTAGCACCGCACACCGATTGAAATGGTCGCATCTTTCTCAGATGTGTAGAGTAGAGTAAGTACCTTTGCATAGAAGAAAGGTAGGTCGTGAGGGAAAATGAAAACTTCATCGCGGATCGGGCGCGCCTGCCACAGTATCTCCTTCCGCCCTTCAACCACTTCCACTTCAGTCCAGAACCTTTCTGCTCTGATTCCTTGCCATTCCTATATCTCAATACTTTCCAAGACAATCGGTGATGCAACAATGCGTGTAGATCATAAAATGAAACGACCTCGAGATGGCCTACTCGAGGTCGAGATTAACGACAGATCAATTCCCTCTCAGAGACATATGATGACCAAATTGATAACATAACGCTACCGCTCGGCCAATATCACCATCGTTGCCACCTAGATCTAGCAGCGTGATGGGTTGATGCTCTTGCTGAAAGAAAAGAAGAACTTCCGTAAAAAAAACTTTTTGATGTTCCAAAGTTCAGAGTCACGTGGAAGGCTAGCACGATTGAAAATATCAGCTCGATTATTGGTTCAGAGCTCGCTGGAAAGTGGGGCCAGCCATTGCCGAGGAAAGCAAGAGCTTCCGGCCGGTCAATTCCGTATCGACGACGACAACATCTGAGCCTCAACTCTCGATTGTACCATCCCCAACGCACCGTCGAGAGAGAGACAGAAGACACAACTCCACTCATCAAGATGTTGGCACAACGAGCAGCTCAACAGTCTCTGCGCAGGCGTACGTGCTCCCCCCCCTCTGTCAATTAGATGAGCATCAGGACATCCCACCACGATGAAGGGCGATAGCTAACAACCTCCCAGTCGCAGCCTCGCAGCCTTCAATGCTCTCGCAGATGGCGTTGAGAACCACTCTGCCTACTCTCGCTGTTGGATCTCCGATTCTGTCTCGGTATGCCCTCTCCCTGCATATCTCTCCCACTTCCCACCATCACATCAGCAATTCAATTCAGCTAACCTCTCACCCATAATAGACGATCAACATCCACCTCCTCCATCCAAACCCAAAAACTCACCCCCGCCGACTCCTACGAAATCCTCGTTGCGCAACGAAAGCGCCGCCCCAACTCCCCGCACCTCCAAATCTACAAATGGCAAATCACAGCCGTAATGTCCATCATGAACCGCTTCACTGGTGCCGCCCTCTCAGCCGGCTTCTACGTCTTTGGCCTCTCCTACCTCGTCTCCCCTCTTCTGGGCTGGCATTTGGATTCTGCTTCGATGGCTGCGGCGTTTGCGGCTTGGCCTGTGGCTTTGAAGGTTCTGGCGAAGTTTGCGGTTGCGATGCCGTTTACGTTCCACAGCTTCAATGGAGTGAGGCATTTGGTTTGGGATATGGGGAAGCAGTTTACGAATCAGCAGGTTATTAGGACAGGGTTGTTTACTACGGGAATTGCGACGGTTAGTGCGTTGGCTTTGGCGCTTTTCGTCTAAGTAGCATACAGACGGTGAGATGGGAAGGTAAGGGGCGGTTGTGGGAGCATATACTGGGGGAAAAGGGACAATGAGAATGGATGAGTTGTGGTTTCGGGCGAGGGAGTAGCATACATATGATTGGTGGATGGAGGAATGGATGACTCGAGCAGAACAACGGACAATGGATTGTGTTTGTGTTTGCGTGTACCTTTACCACAGTTGAACTCGTTACCATTAGCCTAGTTCGTGTGTTCTGAGATATTCCAACCTCTATCCACCACCACGGACGAGTGTCTCGAGAACCCCATCGTCTTTTTTATATACACTTTTCCAATGTTCCCAATTCTCAACCTGTTTCCTCGTCTCTTTGATGCTAGCTCTGCCATTATATTGTCTCCGAAACAATTATGAATTTTAGTTGCTGTTCGTCTAGCGATGGGCTGTTTTCTCCGAGGCTCCTACAATTTGGAGGATGAACGTGGACCAATGAGCTGCGTGCACATCAGCTGACCTCAGCCAGTTTCTCACTTCTCTCGACCTCGAATTCGGTTTCCTGCATCATCACTTCATTTTCAAGATGTTGAAATGTCATCGCCGCCGCCTTATACGTATGAGCCACTGCAGGAGGCAGGTGCTATCCGGCTCGTTGTCTTGCACCCGTCGCCGAACATCAACGCGCCTGTTCATATCAGCCTTATTCCCGTCACGCTGTCGGACTATGATGATAAGATTATTGGTAGGTATACGGCGCTATCATACGTCTGGGGCGACGCCAACGACAAAAGAGAGGTCTTGATTGATGGTCACAGGCTGGGTATCACGGCGTCACTGGACTCAGCCTTGCGGCACCTTCGCGACCACAGGAGAGCCTTGAAGGTCTGGGCTGATGGCATCTGTATCAACCAGGGGGATATCGATGAGCGAAATTGCCAGGTAATGATTATGGGCAAGATCTACGAGTTCGCACGGCACACGATCATCTATCTAGGAGAGTCAACAACCGAAATCGATGCAGTGATGGACTTCATTGCTCCCAAGGAGGGTAAGCCTGTTTCTCATTTTGAGTCTGGGATCTCTAGCAACGCTTCGCAGTTGGTCAATGCACCACAAAATGGGGACTGTCCTTCTCAGTCCCTCCCAACATCGGCTACAAAGCAGCGTATGGGCGATGAGTCCCGGCGCTTTTTGGTAGAGCATATCCTCGGACGGCCATGGTTCTCCCGAGTTTGGGTGCTGCAAGAACTTGTTCTTTCTTCAGATCCTTGGATACAAGTGGGAGTGCGTCGCATCAGGTGGAAGGTATTTTGCGACTACGTCCTAGAGGGTATCGACCCTCCGGACTTCGTAGGAGGGATGCTGACCCTGTATGATATGAACGAAACTCGCACCCGGCTCGGACCCTTCTGGCAAAACTCTCCCACCAGGCTAGTGACATTATCACCAGCGAATACGCTCTTGCGGGTCTTGCATTTTCGAAGAGGATTCGGTGTCATGGATCCACGAGATATGATATACGCTCATTTAGGGATGGTTCCAGACAGCATGCTTCCTTCCTTGCTACCCCAAGCCGACTATAGGCTCTCAGCATCGCAGCTCTACACCCAATTTGCCCTCTACTGTCTTCGCGAGACTGGAAATTTGAGCTTCTTGTCTCAGATAGGGTGGGGTGATTCAGGTGGCCGCGTGAAAGAAGATTTGCCATCTTGGGTTCCGGATTGGACGTCATTCAGGGATTCCCCTGATCCTCCGGTTCCAGAATATGTATGCTGGTGTCGCGAGGGTATCAATTTGCTTCACGCATTTCATGAAGAGTCAAATGTCCTTGCTTGTTTGGGGTCTCCTCTTGATAGAATCAAGACCATCAAATCAGGAATTCCACCACTCGTTGATGTAAAAGAAATATATGCCTATGCTGTGAGCAGCATCGAAAGCGAAGGCTACAAGAGTGACAACCATGGGCGGCGAGCTGTTTATGTAATCAATTCGTTTGATGATACAAACACACTCCATGTTGTTCATGAGCCTGCAATGCTGGATGAAAAAGACGAAAGCAGAAGGTTTCGTCAACTGGTCGAGCGAATGTATGCGAAGTTGTCCCACGTCTTTTACACTTGGCTTGGGGACACATCTCTTCCGCGCACAGACAAAAAGCCCTTCGAGCAGAGCTTCAGGCACAAGGGAGGAATTTACGAGCTGCTCAGATCCAAGCTTGTTGCTTGTGCTATTTCTTTATCCGACCCCGAAACTATCCCGTACGAGGTGCGGTGGCATAAGGATTGGGGAGCCCGCGATCTTGCCGAAGAACAGGAAGAGCTGCTGTCTCGATCAAGCGATCCTTTATTGTTCAAAAAGTCAGTCGATCCACTGTCATCAATCTTGTGGGAGATGACAGATGTAGATGGATTTTCATCATCCCGGCGCTTTTCGAATTGGCAAGTAGCAGTTACTGAGAGAGGAGAATTAGCTGTGGTCCCTCCAACGACCTTGGTAGGCGATCTGGTTGTCCAGCTTCTCGAGAACCATCGATCCCCTTACATCTTGCGGCACATATCACGAGGTCAAATCGACAACGAGCTCGAGGAATACATACTTCAAGTCTTCACCCAAAGACAGGAACAGATTCGGGAGCGTGCTGATAAAGAGCCATACGAAGATGATTATGATTATGATAGTCTTTTTGATATCAGGGGTGAAGTAGACACCATAGAATACCACCCAGAGGATGAATGGTCTATAGAAGTGGAAAAAGCAAGATGGTTATTAAGGAGATTAAATCTAGAGAGACGATCACAATTCGAGTCTTCCGAGGTCGAGGGCAATGCTATTGAGCATTGCGTATTTGTTTCCGAATGCCAGTGTTCTCGATGGGTGGTTTGGGTCAAAAATGACCACTAAACCATACCCAAACCAGTAAGAAAATGAGACGAAAACGCCCAAACCATTAAAAAAAGCTCATGCCCAATAGGTTAATAGGTTATTGGGTCGGCCCAATAGTAAAATAGCTCAAAAACTGGAATTTGATCAAATTTTCTTCCAATAAACTACAAGTCTGGCATCATCTAACTTGAAGTGCTCATCCTTCCTATCCTTTTCAGACAAATACTCAAAGTAATTGTTCAAGATCAACCCAGCTTTCACCCAAGATCTCACACATTCTGCAGCCTCTATTCCATCAGAAGATAAATTACTTCTGGTAGGGCTGAATGCAAAAGAAACAAGAATAGAAGGTGCAAAGTCTGAAATAAGAGCAAAAGTCCGAGCTTTGGTAGGTTTCCAGGTCAACATCCGGGGGCCACTAAGCCTAATTTATCCCCTTGATCACCAGAATTCAGGGGGTTCACCCCTATTATAAATCATGACAAAGCTTGGCAGGCTTAAATGGGTGGTTCAGGTCTTGAAGAAGTCAAAACCATACCCACCCAGTTCATAATTAAGTTTAAAAAGTTGGTTTGGTTCAGGTAATGGTTCAGGTAAAACCGGTTCGAACCATTAGTCGACCCACCCATCGAGAACACTGCCGAATGCTGTGTGGGGACTACTCTAAACTGTCGCGGGTCGAGTCTTACAAGCAGGATTGTCGCGCTGTACTGATAGAGAGTGGAGATGGGAAGATACAGGCTATAAACAAAGACTGACGGGCTCGGGAGGTCGGCGGAAATGCAGATCACGTGATTTGTCTCGCCTCCCCTTTTCTTTATAGTGGGATGTCCCTCGTACCTCGCGCCATGCCCTGCCTTTGACGACTTGAACTTTGAAATAATATGAAACTTTTAATTTATAGAATTTTTATTCGCATTCGCACCGGCTCCGCCGGCGCGAATAGAGGCGTTCCCCCCCTATAACCCCCCACGTGGAGCTAGAGCTTGAGCTTTACAAAGAGCTTTACGGGGAGCGCTAAATGCTAAAAGCGACACATCTTAGCGTTTCTTAGCAAAACCTTGGCGCAAACACGTGCCGCAAATGTCACGTTTTATTACGTAAACTCTACGTGGACTTTTTTTTCCCCTAGCAAGAACCTTTAACTATCGTCAAAGGCATTTCTCCACACCCTCAACGTTATTCCCATACTCTTTTCGATATCGCTTCCTCACGATTATACACCGACACGCAGTTGCTAAATGAACGTACTGGGAGAATCGCGGAGTTTAGGGTAGAAAAGGGATTATCATCTGACTGGACCAGTCCTTCAAATTGGAGAAGCTGCAATTCAAGCACGATGATTTTCTTCTGGACCACTATTTCCAATAAAACATTTATGCTTGATTCCGGCTTCAAATTTGTTCCCACTTTTTTTCGACTTGACTTATCAATTGTAGCTTAGATCACGCCTGACTGAAAACCCAAACATCACTACGCACACTATACTCGCTCTCATACGTCATCCACTAAGCACAACCCACGTTTCTCGCCAGCCGTCGCTTTAGATATCGAGAGGTTCGAATTTTCTGCTGTTCGCTATGCCGATCTCGTTCCCATCCATGCCATGGACCCCAGCGTCTCAAGCCAAGTCACGGATCTACGAGAACAACAAGAACGAACAATTGAGGTGTATAACGCGGTTGCTAAAGGAACAAGAGATTTTGATAGGGGTGTACGGTATAATATGGATAGAGGATTTGTTGTGGTTGTGTATTTCTTGAAGACAGAAACAATCCCGAAAACAATTATCAAAAAAATTACATTACGCCGTGCCATTACATCCTCCCCATACTTTGGGTTCCCTTGATTAAAGCTATGAAATCTACCAGAATCGCAAGAACAATGACGAGATCTAGCCCTTGAACTCCCCGCACCCAACTAATGGACTTACTCCCCAATCCATATACACAACATCTTACATCATCAACACAGGCACATTACTCATCTTCTCCAACGCAGTCTGCTCGTCATCACCCTCAGCTATTCTCAACTAAATACATAAACACAAATCAGCTAATCATCTTTTCTCCCACCACCTCTTCACTCCCTATTCATACACTCCCACTTACGATAGAGAATCAAAATCCACTAGCAAAACTATCATTTACCTCAAGCATAGCAGCCAACGTCAAGATTCCAGTCAATGCATCAATCTCACGTGCATCCAGGACGAGAAGTCCGTCTTTGGTGTGGGTGTTGGGTTGGACGAAGCGGCCGATGGCGATTTTGGAGGGGGTGGTCGAGTCGGAGTGGATTACCTGGAGGGGTTACCATTTGAATGAATGGAATGAGTTATATGGTAGAATTTAGGTAGAAAGGTAGATAAAAGGAACTGGAAGGGAGGATACCTTGTAGAGCGTCTTATGCTCATGTTTATGTTTCTCCACTTCCCAGATGTAGCGCAGTCCATCTTTCGTGAACTCCTATCCATGGATGTTAGCATTAGCTCTTTCCGCCTTCTGCTGAAATGAAAATTCCCGGTAAGAGTCTACGGAAACAGGAGCGCTGACAGCAAAATGATTACGAACCTCAGCCCTCCTCCCCAAGCCTGTAGGGGTAACCTGTACTGTCTCCCCTCCCACCTCCCGCTGCTCCCTCTGAGGCGTCACTTCCTCTACTCTCTGAACTCCTTCTTCAACAGAAGTAGCTTCCTGATGACGATCCGGATGCAAGAAGGTGATTGTTGTTCTTCCCATGTGCAAGCTGATAATCGGACTTTTCCACTCCGCTACCTCTTTCTGATCTACATCTTTCACCTTCAAATGCGTCCCGAAGAGATTCTGCTTGTGCAATGTGTACAGAACTGGTGGGTATGGCGTCTCGCTTGATGCCGAAGTTGCCAAATTCTTTGCAGCGACGAGATTCAGAATTGGTGTTGCGGCAGGCGTGAAGAGCTTGACGAGGTCGGATGTAAGGTCCAGAATTGAGGTCTCGTGTTTGTGGTGCAGGAGGTAGAAAGCGCGTGTTGGTGAGAGCTCGGAATCTACGGAGATGGGGATGTTTTCTGGCTTGAGAGGGTGGGCGGACATTGTAGGTGAGTTTAGCGTTTGAAATGCGAATGTGGTTGGATTGTATGAGGTGGAGATGAAAGTTTGCGTCATATGCGGATTTGAGAGAATTTTCTTCTTACAAAAGAATAAGACAGAGAGTTGAGGGGCAAAATTGATTGTTTTATCGTGAGGTGCGGGGCGTGGAGAGATTAGGATGCCATCAGGTGGTTGTCTGGTGATGTTTTGGTGTCACGTGTTGGAGGAAGCATGAGATGCGCAGAGGTGGAATCGATTGATGGATGAGGGAAGGAGACGATTGGATGTGGATAATTTTAATGTTGATATTACTTCTTGGCACTTGCATTAGAATTGATGATCACGAAGACCATTATAGAGCATGACAAGTACTCTCTAAGCTTCTAGAGAAAGCTACTCAGCTAGATTTGACAGAAAAAGGTGATCAGACCAAGACAGAGCTTCGATACCCTCAAAGATTGAGTAATTAGACAATCAAAGTTAGGTTCGGACGGTGAAGATGTGCAACGAGATTTGAGTATTGTCCTATCTTTGAAAGGGACTTTCCGGCATCACCTCTGGCCATTCACAGGGGGATAAGCTGAATAGAGCCAGCCACTAAAGCATTGGAGAGCTACCGCAGAAGATGATGTGCAACGAAATTTCATTAATGTTCTTGTTAGGGACTTCGAGAATCCCTTGAAACACGTGATAATATGCTTTGCGGAAAAAATGCGGACGCTATCTTTGACCATACTTTAAAAGGGGGAGAATCCGATCGCGTGCTCGAACTGTATGTTGCCCCTCCGATGATGTGGCGTTTGTAATCTGGGATTGATAATTGGCTCGAGAGTAGGGGTGACTCGATTAGTAGCATCTATCGAATAACTATGATAACGACAATAGAGTAGAATAACATCTTCCAGCATTCAGGATTTTCCATCGAGAGTTAGAAATAAAACAAGCTAGCAAAGAGAAATTGCGATGAATAATGCATACAACGATTCGATGCCCGACGAGACCTAATGACCAAGAACAGAAGGCCGCTCGCATAGAGCGAAGTGCCGAAAAAAGAACTCTGGGAATAAAATTCCCACCCTTACTTGGAGGGTATTCTCTCAAATCAATAACTGGCCCCATCAGTAAGCACAGAAACGATGAAACGTCGCGTATACACAAGGCCAGGTGAGCCAATCTACCAGAAAATGCTGCTCGGGTACAGAAGGCTCCACGATATGATCCATTGATTGAGCGAAGCATTCAGGACGTCGGTCTGGAGGCAGGAATCAGGTTGAGCTCTCACAAGAATCTCGCGCTCTCAAGCCTCTGTGCACTTGACCTGATATCCGACAACTCGCCTGGAGTGTCGACTGCCGTAACAGGGGAGGCCCAAATCTCGGTCCAATGCCACGACGAGTTCTCAATGCCATGGCCATCGCAACGACCCAAAACCAGCGACGCTACATCTCGTCTCATCGTGCTATGATGTGCCATTGCAACTATGCTGTTAGGGCACGCGATCTTGAAAAGCTGTCGGTCCTTGCAAAGTTCACTTGGAAGAAGTGAAGATGGGGAAAGGCCAGATGAAAAAAATCTGGGGAATGGAAACTTTGGTTCATCCTCAGGACAAACACTTCGCCACGTGATCGGGCCAAAAATAGACTTTGAGTTCGCGATGTCAAGAGCGAATTTTTGATGGCAGGCAAAAAGGTGAGTTATTGATTTCTACAAAAGCTCGAAATCAGAGTTTTATCCTTAGCGCCATCACGTGCCAGAATGCCATCTCAACACGCGATCCTGATTCATTCATGGATCTCTCTTCCCAAACACAACTACATCATCAGGGTATCTGATTGAATTCTCATAATAGGGAATGAACTATACTATCATCCTTATAGTATCCTCGCTACCAATGGCAATCCGGCTCTGATGTTCTATCAGCCTTTGCGGAGACAGATCGATGATGCATCTCAAACCGCGAACGCGACTCCCTACCTCGAATCAGCGAAGCTTCTCACAATCCAGCCTTGCGATCTGATTATCAACATACTTTAGCCTGGCAATCAGATTGACTTGCTCGCATCGCAACGAGTGGACACAGATCGTGGACACCTGAGATATCTTCAAACTTCGACGATGTTTCAGAATCTCTGACACTGCTGACCTCCTAATGCCCACTCCAGCAACACACCACACAAAGTGGAAGTGCGCAAAAATGTATCTTTGAAAGGGATCTCATGGATGCTCAATCAACTCAGCTGATCCTCAAGCTCGCATGATCAGACATACTGCATGTTATAGTTTTCATCATGATATTGGACATTTCCCCTCGATTAGCTTGATGTCGAAGCGCTCGGCATCGACCGACTTGGCAGGTTCAAGCGTTGTCTACTCTTGTCAGAATCTGAAAGGATGCAATTCGCGTGAATCTTCGACCCAATGACTGCTGTCAACTCATATGAGATCTTGTTCGCGAGTAGCTCTTGCGACTTAAGGTTCCCAATAGTGGATGCAAGTCACCTTACCCTGCCACGATCTCCTCCAAGCGCGCTGTCATGATTGGATGCAAGCTCAGCCATGTTTCTTTTGGTTTCATCGACTGCTTTGATTCTCGCACAGATCATCCGGAGCCATGTCGTCCCTCAATGATCTAAGGGATCTAACGGCTCTTTCCCTTGTCCCGCCCCTGATCAAGGATGTCGGCTCTTGTAAAGCGGCCTTAGCAAACTACTGTAGAAACGCTTTCGAAGATATGCATGATGCGAGCTCAGGTCTGTTGAATCATGGAGCGGAGTCCCCAAAGGATGATCAAGCTGCATTGCAAAGCATCATTTATGATGGGCATCCCGCCAGCTGTCATCTTTTCTGTTCTAGTCTTTTACCTCAGCTGAATCTCTTTATTTCCCTTAAACTACCCTCAGAATGGACTCTCATATGCTTCTTTCGCGCAGGCAGCAATGGTCGTATCTTGCAATAATCCTTATTACCAGTATCTTCGGGGGCATAGTGTCGCACAACATTGTTTCCATGCTCTCGCCCCATGATCAGACATCGAATTGGATCCAGCAACCTAGCAAACACATTGAAGCTCGAGATGTAGATGCCATCCTCGAACGTGGTCTCGGGGATCTGCTCAGCAATCTTGGAAAGGGCGCCTTGAGTTCAATTGAGAGTGGCGTCAGCTCGTTGCTACCCAACGCTTCGACAATCCTCAGCTCGCTCACCTCCCTTATAGGCGGCGGAAATGGATCCAGCATACTTGATAGTCTTGCCGAGCCAGCAGGATTCTTGGGTACAGGCCTTGCTAATGGAGCACTCACCGGCCTCAATATGACCGTAGCAAATAAAACTGCACCATCTGGAGTCGATGGCATCGCACAGAACCTTGGATCTGGACTGACGTCGGCCGTTTTCTCGTCTAGCTCTATCAAATCTCTTATGCAATTCAACAGTTCGTCTCTGGGTAGTTCTAGCACTATTGGACAAGCTGCGCTTGCGCTTGCACAGGGTCTTGGAGGCGGGGCCGCATCTGGACTAAAAATGACAACCACATCGTCGAAAGCGGTTACAAATGAAACTGCAAGTTTTAACACGAGTGGTATCAATGGAGTGGCAGGAAACTTTGGTCAAGGTCTGTCACAGTCTCTTCTCAGCGCTGTGCAGCTACCATCACTCAAGTCTCTGATGTCAATGGGGGGCTCGATGTTCGGTGGTTCAAGTCTCAACATCTCTGCTATTGGAGCCGGACTTGGAACTGGTATTGGTCAAGGGGCTGCAATTGGGTTGGGATTCCAACAGGACACTGCATCAACTTCTACTTCACAAGATCCAGCTGTCCTTGTACAAGATTTCTCCAAGGGCCTGGTCTCGAGCTTCCTACAGAATGGAACTATCACCAAGTTGACAGATTCCCTCGGTAACTCAAGTTCGAGTGCCCTAGGAGGACTATCACTATCCAATATCGACATCGCCAAGGTCGCTGAAGGCCTAGGTGTGGGGTTGATCTCTGGAGCCGGCTCGACCATCTCGACTCTACAGGTTATTGGAGCGGATACAACATCTTTTAACGACACCGTGGGTGGAGCAGCCACTGGATTTGGACGAGGTCTCGGTGCAGAAGGAGCGAAATTAGTAGAACAGCTGATCGGAGGACCCAACGCGAACGCATCTGTCACGAGACGAAGTTTGGGCGATGTCGAGAGGTTGGTCAGCCTGAGGAGAAGGGATACTGCGACGGTAGTGAATGCGACAGACCTGGCATCTGTCATCGCGAGTCTCAACGCATCAACAATCAACCCTCTTCTCCAAACTGGCATCGATGATCTTACTTGCGAAGGAGTCGGCGGCCTTGCAGGTGTCTTTCTGGGCTTAGTCAACAGCAAGACAATTGATGTGAATGCACTCATATCAAAATCCTCAACTTCATCCACCAACACCAGTCTTAACTTACCAGACCAAGTGTTCATCATCAAGAGTGGGGGAAATACCTACAGCTTGAACCCAGCCCGAGGTATAATGACTGTGATGATCAATGGAATGGGCCTTGTAAAATTCATTGGCGTTGCAGCAGCTCACAGTAAGTGTTTCTATCCTATCATCCAGTGAGGCTCCCCACTGACGTGTTCGAAGTTATATTCGCCATCATCGCCTACTTTGTCGCAATACCCCTTCTCCTACTTCTGCACAGCACACAAAAATTAACGCTACTTATCAACAAGCGCGATCCGTCTTCACAACCACCCTCCAAATGGGAAACGTACATCGCGTACTCTATCTTACCACTTGCGGTCTTAGCTTTCGGTCTTGGGGTCGGCTTCCGAGCGGGCGGCAAACACTTCACCAGCGCTCACGAGGTACGCATACCAATACCCCATTTCTGCCTCATTGTTACTAACAAACCCGTTCAGATCCTTGGCCTCATCATATTCCTCCAAACCCTCATAGCAGCTGGCACAGCCATCTTCCTCAAACGCCAACCCCAAGAAATGGCCGTGGCAAAGAATCTTCAACTAGCACACTATATCAATATCGGCCTGATGCTTTTCTTCTCTCTTCTTACTCTCCTTTTTGGCTTCACCGATCTCTCAGCCGTCAGCTTGTGTATCACGAATAGCATCATTCCGACAGCTCTTTGGGTCGCTCTTGGGTGGTTACTGTTGAGTCCATTGATGTTGGTGGTGGGGCTGCAGGGGTTGTTGCTTTTGCTGAGGAGGATGAGAGGGGATTTGGGCGTGGTTGTGAGGAAGGAGGATATTGTTATGATGAAGAGTGGGGAGGTAAACGGCTTGGAGTTGAAGGGTGGGAATTATTTGAATGTTTGATGATACCGGTGTTTGCTATTGCGGCTTGATGCTGCATTGAACAGTAATTTTTTCATATATCATGACTGTTAATGAGTCACGAATCTCGTTTTACTTGTTCGGCTATGATTTGTCGTCTTATTATTGGTGTTCGTCGCCTCATTCGTAGCCATTCGTCCTCCTGTCGTTGCAATGGATCTCATGATCCTCGATTCGCAGCTCTCTTTGCCAGGTACCAGTGATAGGGGACCTGACTCCTGATTATCTTTAGTTTGTAGACATGGTGCATTGGCATTCTTATCAAGAGCCTTCAAAAGTATACATACCATTATCTATCAGAGCTACTCGTCAGCGATCGAGCACTGATTCGCTGCCCTGTCTTCATCTAAGTATATCTCGTGATCTGCCACCGCAACAAGTGTTTCTTCCTCGCTAAGTTTTCGAGTCCCGAGTCGCAAATCTGTCACCCGAAGTTTTACCTATAGCAGCCCTTTATCAAAACTGTTAAGATCTACATTCCCAGGTGTCAAGAACTCAGGGTCGCACCGTTTCATTGGTCCTCGAATCGCATCTCCCCCCATACCAACGTTCATCGCTTCCGAGTCAGCCCTCCTCGACTTCCATCCAATAATGCCCAATGACGTCTTTCGCCCTCCCAATTCTCCCGATTCCCCCACCAAAGTCGCAATCCGTAACGACGCCGATCATGCGCTGGCGCGTTCTACAGGCATCACCCCCGCCAAATCACGGGACCACGACGAGGACCCCTAATTAAGCGAGATCTATTTCCATGCTCGCATTATCTTAAGATCGATATTGACAGGATAACGTTCCTTTGACAACCAAAGAACAGTCCAGGAAGGAAATGACGTCTTCATGTGCATGATTTGGACCGCGGAGATAGAGGTATAGATAGAAAGGTAAACACGCCATTAAGAGGGTTCGCTGACGAGTCTAGAGGTTTGTCTAGAAGCTTTTGATAGATTTTCGTTTCGTTTGGGAGTTTATGCGAGGTGGGGTAAGATAATAGGAGTGTGGTTACCATATCAATCGCCCAGATAGAACAACGAGATGTGGAAAGTCGATTCGGATAGAGCGTATCCTTTTCGCCACAAACACGCAAATCACTTCCAACCTTCACCTTCTTCTAGCGACATCAATAACTGCAACGAAGAGGAAGAAGATCATTGGTCGTATCAAAATCGGTACCAACTATCACCTTCTTTAATTGACGAAGACGAAGAAGTCCCGATCGTGTTTCGCAGGCCATTAGATTTCGAAGTTGAAGGAGAACGAAGGCCCGTAGTCAGAAATCCAGACATCGTGTCACCCTCCGGACTCCCAGTGGCTCAACAGCCAAATTCACCTCTCATCCCACCACCACCGGCAATGCTACCAGCTCCCAATCCTCATTCTCCTCCGCCGCAAGCTCCAACTCCTCCTCCGATGCACGCCTCGACTGAACGACACAGACCGAGACCTTTGCCACCCATCACACCAACGAGATCAAATTCCCGCTCTCTGCTCCTCCCACCGAATCTTTCTTATCACCAAGAGTACCGAGAACCACCTACCCCCTCCTCTCAGGCACCGAAAAACGTCACCGGTCTCCTGACGGACGTGTTGTCAATTATGAATTCGATCATGTCGCAACAAGCACTCGTCGCATCCGAAAACGAGCTACTGGAAGACTTGACAGAGCTTGTAGTGATACTGCAAGCGGAGGCTGAAGAGATGTTACAACTGGCTGATTTTGTAGAGGAATACTGCGATGAGATTGAAGTCGAGGTTCAGGGTGAACTTGAACGTGAGGGCTTGAAGGAATGGGCGGATGATTTGGGATTGAGGTTCGGTGGGGACGGAGGGTTGGGTACTGCGGGGTTGGATAGTGTGATTGAGCAGTATAGGAGGATGGGAGACGATGAGAGGGGATGTGAAGCAAATTATGGGTACGACGGGTATGATGATGCTGGATATGGGCATGAGAGAGAGGATTCGTTAGATTCTGGCATTGGAATGGGAACGCGAGATGATGTTTTAGAGGAGAGGGGGCAGGATGGTCATGTTGGAGAACTGAGACTGTCGGTGTATAAGCCGAAGGATTCAGAGTATAAGAGTAAAGAAAGTGAAAAAAAGCCAAGGAAAGAACACAGAAGGACGGATAGCGACAGCAAGTCGAGGAAGATGAAGCCTAAGAATGCTCCACCTCAATTTCGAGATTCTGGTTTGGCTTTGTTGAGTCCAGAGAATAGCCCTCGTCGAAATAAAAGTAGTAGGAAGCCTAGATGGATTTAATACATATAGCTCAACGAGTTTTAGCACTCAGATAGGGGCAGAAAGGGGTGGCACGTGATATGCATGAATCATTTAAGCCACCACGACCACGCAGCTCTTCTTTCTCTTTCTTAGCTGGTGTATACATTATTTCTGTTCCTAGGATGGAAACTGTTTCAATGTTTCTTCGTTCTCGTAAAGGTCCACGATGCTTCTTCTTCGAGCTAGTGGTCGACGGCCTCAAAGTTTAGCGATCACTGCCTGAAAACGCGCCGACAGCCCCTGAATTTTAGCGACAAAGCACAGCTCCTAATAGCCCTTGCAGAAGAAATGAAACAAGGCTGAAAGTTTGTGACTTGTAAATGATGACTCCAAATTCCGTTTCTAGATGGAAAATTTTGCGGGGCTTTCCAAGTTGGAAAAAGCAACGTTGCATGCCAAGCAGGAAACAATTCAGCTGGCACGCCACAGAAATTTCTCGGTCTTCTTTCACTTCTGTCCTCGCTGGTTAAATGTCCCAAGATTCCAGTTTTTCTTCTTTTGCTATCAATACTTGAGATGATCGTGTCATTTCCCCCCCACAGCGTCGCTCAGCCAGAGAACGATTAACTTCAACGAAAGCTAGTACGATGGTCACGACCCAAGATCCGCGAGGAGAGGAAGTGCAGCTAGCGACAAGATGCGTGAGGCGTTACCGCCACACATGGTTCACCTGACGAGCTGAAAGCGCGAACGACATTAGAGGAAACCATCCATCGTTGGCATCGGCAAATACGCACGAACTTACTTGTGCTGGTGCTCAACCAGGTCTTGTAAGTACTCAAGTGTTCTACGGCTTCCAAGCTGACACATTTGGACCTTTCGACTGGTGCTGTATAATTATATTCAGATTGGATTGAGAGCTCAAGCATGTGCCAACAACCAACAACCACCAATTAGAATGTAGGTAGGGCAGGCAGTGACGTGGTCCTGCAAGAAGCCTCGAGTTGCCATCTCCTGCTTTGCTACTTCCTCTTTATTTATAACGAAACTTATTGAGCATTCTAAGGTGGCAGGTTGACAAAAGCAGGTGATGCAGCTCTCTCCTGCAGGTCGAAACTTCGACTAAACTACGCGAGATGGGTATCGACTGCGGCTTTGACATCTACCCTCCTCTGGAGCGCGCAAAGGCAAACTAAGAGCGGTACGAGCTCTTCCTGCGCGAGGTGCTCGTCGCGTACAGGTCGCGGGATGGCAATGATGCAGACCAGGGTGGCGGTGGTGACGGCGGCAGCGTCGTGCGTGTAAACGCCGAGTCGGAGGAATTTTATATCGACTTCGCAGTTGGCAAACACCCACACTTACCGCGCCGGTGCGAGCACTTCTTTCGGTTCAGCTCCAAGATCAGCGGCAGGCCACTCGCTGAATCGTACATAGAAGGAGTGTACAAGATTGCGAAGGAGTGGCTAGGGGACCGCGCTTACTTTTGGCATGAGGCGAATGACCTTGGCCCACGTATTGGCCATTCTGGCTGCTATAATTGGAATGAGATTCACGCGGCGCAGAGGAAAATAAGGGAGCACAAGCAGCAGGCAGAGGTGCGAGAGCAGGAAGAAATAATGATACAGGACGAGGTGCAGCAAGATGGGGATGTGACAGATAGGATGGCTGACGTGCCCGCTAGCCGCGACGGATTATACGCTATCAAACCCATCACGGGCAAAGGATTAGGCTTCGTCGCCACTTCTAAGATCTCCAAGGGTACACGCATACTGCTAGAGGTGCCACTCTTCAAAACGCAGGATTCCACTGAGGACATCAGTTCCGCAGAGATCATCATCTTAAGATCAGTTAAGAGTCTCACGAAAGACCAGCAGCGAGCCTTCCTCGCGCTGCGGAATGCCCAAGGACATAAGTGCACTCCCGTACTAGGCATCGCTATAACGAATATGTTGCCGCTCGGCGGTAGCAACAGCGGCGGGCTGTTCCTCGAAGCGTCACGCATCAACCACTCTTGCCAGCCCAATGCACAGCACACATGGAACGACGACCTCGGCCATCTGACTGTACACGCCCTGCGCGACATCGAGGCTAACCGTGAGATCACTATCTCGTACATAAGCGGCATCTCGCTGGGCTACGCGGAGCGCCAGCACTACCTGATGAATGCGTTCTCCTTTGCCTGTGCGTGCGAACTCTGCTCCCTGCCGTTGCTTGCACGCACCGGTAGTGATTATAGGCTAGACCAGATCCGGTCTATCAGCGAGGATGAAGGTGCTGCCACCGACCCGAACCAGATCCTCGAGCACCCTGCCGAGTCTTTCGGCCAGGTGCATCGGTTATTCGAGTTGCTAGAAGAAGAGGGCATCTGTGACATAAGGATTGCACGAGCGTGCTTCGACGCCTTCCAGATCGCTGTCGTGGTCGGAGACAAGGCCCGAGCCAAGGTCTTCGCGGAGAGAGTGTACGCCGCTCGTAAGGTGCTTGCGGGTGATGACAACCCGACGACGATCATGTTCAAGCATCTCGCTAAGCAACCTGTGGACTACCACCTGTATGGTAAGAGGATGAAATGCTATGACGATAGCTGGGAGGCTCCTCCGGGGATATGCGGAGAGGAACTTGAGAACTGGCTCTGGAATACGGATTGGTGGTCGAGATGCAGTTTCTCTTGATGATTATGAAGGCGAGGAGAAAACGGATCTTAGCCCTTAGGGTTGATGCGAAAATCTCATTTTGAAGCAGGGCCTTCGCGGTGTTGCAGATATAGTCAATTATTGCTAGTGCGCGGACTTCTCCACCTCCATTATCCAGATGCTTCTGGATCAGCTTCCGGATCTTTTTTGTAATGCGCAATTGTGCGTCTGATCCCTTCAAGACATTTTTGAACGCCAGGTATACTAATCTTTCATCTGGAGGGTTCTTAGCTATCGGATTTAATTATAAGGAGAGGCAAAGAGCAATTCTCTTAAAAAAAAAATTGAAGCACGAAAGATGAAGAAACAGGTCGCATGCGAGCAAGTTTGGATAGTTGAGGCTAGTTTATCTAAGTACCGAGACGAATTAGTGGGAAACTGCTTCCTACCGAAGCCACAGATCACACAGATTTACTCGTCGATCTCTGCTTATGTCAGCTGATGCCGTACGTGGCTAAGAGAGCGGGGTAAGTGCACCAGGTGCAACTAGATTGAACCACCTCCAACTTTGAAAGGCAGCATCGAGCCAACATTTGCTTCAAGCAACATTTCGATTTAATAGCTCGCGCTCCAATATACGAGTGCGGCCAGTCGTTCGTAGCAAGCCCTCAAATAGCGTCTCAACTCAACAGCTCACACCTTCGAGTGCGATCGATCGTTTCTGCAGTCGGTAACCCTCACACAACACCTACAATTCTCGCCCTTACAGCTTCAAATTACGATTAACGGATTGGGTTACCGGACATCTATGTAGCTAAACGATCATTAACACACCCACAAACGGTTGAATGCTGCCCTGGCGCCCAAGATCTTTCAGGAACTTGGACAACAGAGCCTGAATCATCGCCGACGTACAACATGACCGCCGCATCTCATCAGAACTGGCCTCTTGAAGTGCTTTATAGAGATTTCATCAATGAGTCAGTGGGTCGAGGCTCAAGCGCGCTCCCATACTAACATGCCTTTTCAGCGTCCTCCCACTCTATTTCGAGCCGTACGTCAGAATTCGAATCGAACCTGCTAGCCGCGAATATAAACTTCCGAAAGCCTTGCTGTGCGAGCAATCCACGTTCTTTGCGGCTGCATTTAACGGGAGCTTTCGGGAAGGAGAGGAACAGTTTATGGCTCTGATGAAAGAAGAGGATGTCGTTTCTACGCGGAGCTTCGAGCTGCTAGTGCAGTGGATGTTTGTCGGCAGAGTCAACTTTGATGAGTTACCACCAGAGGAAGCCATTACTGCTACCATCGAGTTTGTCAGGCTTGCGGATATGTGTAAAGTCACTGGTATGGAATCTTTGATGGCTGAACGCATCAAAGCTCTCATCGTCGACAAACCGCCTCTGACGAAAACAAAAAAAAAGAAACTAGACACTAATAACAAGCCAGACACTAATACCCGTTGCCTCACATCCAAGCATATTATCTCGGCCGTGTTATTGCCTAAGGGACACCCGGTACGAAGCATCCTGGTTTCGGCGGCCGTGCCGGGATATTTTGCTTGCGATGACTATTTGAACAGAGCTCTAGAGGTCCCCGACGTCGCGGTTGATCTTCTTCAGGAGGTGCGGGCTGCCATAAAGAGTTTCCAGTCTGACGGATATGAAACGACGTTCCGCGATCCTCTCAGTGATGCGAGAATTGCCCTCCCCCGTTACTGTGGTATTCTATGATAAATACAGCCAGTACTGCAGAACTGAAGAAGCAAGATGCTGCTCGGGGAAGTTGGGGCAAATTAAAGGCGCGAGCGAAAGGTTGGGGACGGATATTGTATGAGAAAAAACGGCAACCATGTTCTCACTCGGCCTTGGGTTGTTGAAGTAGAAAGGGAGAGGTCGATGCAGTTTTTGCGAGATTACATTTATGAAGCATTTACTTAAATGTGCTGACTGTGGTTTCGTAGCTTGCAGGCAATGCAAGACCGCAATTGAGCCATTGTCAACACTAGTCCTACTCAGGTTGCTAGTAATACGAAAATCGATCGTTAGAGGCCATGTATTGACTGACAGATTCCCGAGCTTAACTTAGATTTACAAGACCATACTCCCACTGTCCGCGGTCTCATCCTGCCCATGAAATGCCTTGCTGGTTGTCCACCCTCGGAGAGAGCCTACTCCCCTAAAGTACCCCACTCTGGAGATATGGCTGGACCTGTGCTGTAATCCCTGGGCTAGGATTCACTACCATTCTCCGAATCATATAATCAGAGCCTGTTATCTCCATAACCTTTGCGCGACGCACTAGGCTTGTCGACGGCCCTATTATTGAGAGATCTCCCTCCAGAAAAGCATTCATCGCCAAATATGGTTGCCAAGTTTCCATGAAAGCCCTACTTATTGAGAGTGACGTCCACGATGTAGCCCTATCGCATGAAACACGGACTGTAGGTAAGAATGGATTGATTATCTCGTTGCCGATCGTTTGTGTATTAAGCCCGAGTGCGACCAGTTGTATAACCTTCTGCGAAGCTTCACAAGCCGCTGTCATACGTTTGTCGGGCCTTGTAAATAAAATGACTTTTTCGCGGGTTATACAAGCTAGCACAAAATGCGTTTTCCACTCGAATGTAGATGTTGCGTCGCCCATATCGAGTTCGGATCGATGTGTAACAAGGCTGGTGATCTGGGCGTTGAAAGGCGGCGATTGTGCCAGCTAGCAGTTATTTTCCAAGCTGGTAAATTTAGGAGGGGGTAATTCGTGTCGAATTTATTGACGGCACTACCGCAATGCTTTAGAGACTGGAGATATGAGCTCTGGATAGAAGGTCGGGAAGAAGAAGTAATGGATAGAGGCTCAACTTTGTGGCTCATCTCGCAACATGCGCACGGGCCTCGGGGACATGCCACTTGTTTTTTGCAACCACCGCTCCGTTAACGAGAGTGTGGTCATGGCTCGAAAGTATATCACTCCTTAGAATAACACCGAATCTTGCAAAGTTGTAATATAGCGACACTTTAGGCAGCCATCACTTGGCAGGCTCGCCATGAATTTCTATCAGGTGTTTAAGAAATGGCTGATTCTATCGGTTTCTCAAGCGAGGAAATCTTCTTCAATCTTCAATGCGCTTCAAATTTCAATAGACTCGTATCTTCCCTTCTTTTCCAAACACCGATGGCGCAATCATAGTACTGCTCAGTGTATCGGTCCTAAGCTGCTCATCCCAAAGCAAAGAAGGCAGGCACAACTCTGCAGAATGGCTCATAAGCATGTCTCTGCTCGGAATCTGTCTTTCCATTCTTGCCCCTGCTTTAGTGGTCCTGAAATCCAACAACTAACTCGTCAAATTGTGGAAGGTACGACCATCTGTTATACTAGCCATACTTTCCTCAACAATTAGTGCTCTTTTGAGCTTCTTGCTTTTCAACGGTATTGCGATTATTTGGTGGTGGTCTGCCAGACGTGGAACGCCTATTGAACATCTCCATCAGATGACGAATCGAGCGATCATTTTCCAGCCACACAAGTGGAAGACCGGAATTTTTGCACACAGGGGCTTCTCTACGATCTTCTTTGGAACATGTGCAATCTTACTTGCAGGATTTGCAGGTCAACCGATTGCTCAACAGTCCACAAAGACCAAAACATCGGATATCAGCATCGAAAATGTCCCCATGAAAGTTGAAATTTTACCCCAAATTCCAGATAGACTCAGTGGAACCGGTAAGGGTGGGTCTTCAAACTCTGCAAGCTTCGATTTCATTGCCGCCGCTGTACAATGGTAGTTGAACGATACCATCAGAAGTCGTTCGAGACCAGGGTACATATGCGGCGGTACATGCTACAGTATCATCAATGCTCCCGGTATATCGGTAGATTTCTCTTCTAAATCCCAAACAGTTAATCTGTGCGATTCAACCATCGCGGAACAATATATCTTCCTGCTTGACTTCAACTTGGCACAAGATGACAAAGGTCATCCGTACATCAACTTTTCTTCGACATATTCATGACTTATGAACATCACTGAAGTGTTTCGAGTCTCTGAAAAGATGGCTGTATCATTCCTCACTTGGACTTCTCTACTACTCTTTTCAACCTCACATATCCACCAGCTATGTCTTTGATGCAATCAACAAAAAGAGTAGTGCTGCATGCAAAGTAGCCTTTCCGGGAAAAGATAGAAGCAATAACCAACAAATAACACAATAGCTTAGAAATAGGCTTGTCCCAGCTCCACTAGACCTTCCGCAACACATCTCACCAGTATCCTCAAACCCAATTGGCTAGCATCAAGCCATCAGCACATAAACGAGAGCAAGACTTAATATCGGCAAAGCAACAACGCTAACACGACCGCACCACTACTTGGGCGCACAGTAGGCGCAACAATCAAACTAGTGCTTTTTGAATCATAGTCTAAGCACTGCGTCGGCAACGTCGTCCCATTATACGGGCCTAGCGGCATATTCTCCTTCGGCTTCGCAAGCGATAGATCGAAGTCCGTACTAATGCTTGGCACAACATAGGTGAGGTTCTTGTAGATATGAGCTGGATCTGTACCTGCTGGCGCTAGGGTGCAGTCGTTGATAACGTTCATTGCTTGAGACACGGCGAGATTGGCGTTAGGGAGATCCCCGTAGACGGTAATTGCGTCGCTGAAGATGCCTTTTAGGAACTTTGCTTTGGCGGAGATGAGTGGGCGGAAGGAGAGTTCGAGGTCGAATTGAAGATTGGAATTGGTGCTTTGGAAGGCGGTTAGGGTGAGGGTAGAGCCATTACTGAGAGGGAAGTGTTAGCGTGTCGGGTCTAGGTACCAGGGGCTAACGTTCTTATAATTTAAATGTCCGTGTTTGGTCTTCATGCAGCACTGGTATCCAAATTGCAGAGTGAGCGGGTATCCGATAGACGTTAATCACCGTGGCGGAGTTTGGGCTTGCGGATACACTCACCGTGAAATCAAGTCCATAAGTGAAGTTGGCAGGTGTCGAAGAGTTAACCCAGCCGTGGATCTGAGGGTCGAAGGTATAGACTGTTTCGTATGGGCTACCTTTCTAGAACTTATAAGCGAGAACGTGCCAAGTACCAGCGAGGGATTCATACATTAAAGGTAATTGATAGTCCGCTATCACCGAGAAGGTGAATGATCACCTCATTGGTGGGTTGCGTAGGTGTCAAGCCAATGTCGAGCTCAATATGAATCTGGAAATCGTCAAGGGCAACACCTCGTCAGTACATTGTAAAGTCGACTGGTAGCATTGAGAAGTTGGCGTTTGGTGCTCTTTGTTCGATGCAAGTTGGGATCTCGCTCGACGTGTCGTCGTAACCACCTGAGAAGCTCAGATCGCCGACGATACTGCAGCCATTGCAAGCTATGTTGAATTGGGCATTTCTGAATATTTGAGAGACGAAATGAGAGTTTTGTGTCTTTGAAGCTTGACTCACGAGTAGATGTTTCCAGTCTTGGTTAGGTCAATGTGTTGGCTGGCTTCTTCCGCGGCATCAGCTGCTGCGAAAGGGGTCAATGCAAACAACACGCTTGCTAATACCACATGGCCCTTCATTTTTGTTCGTTTTGGCCGACTTGAATTTCGCGGGACGTTAACGAAGGTTGTAAGATATAGCTCTCTATAGGTTTCGCTCTCCAGATATTCGCTCGATGCTGATACCGAACCAAGCCTCTGCTTTATGCTGGAACATCGAAGGGGTATGGGGTTGGCGTTGATCAAGCTCTACAGACTAATTTCTAGTGTTATTAGTCCATCCAAGGATTCTTTGCATATGCAGTCTAGTCCAGACGTGATGCTAAAGCGGCCGTGGCGTCTGAGAAGTAGATCTGCAGAAGTACACATTTATCACTATTGCAACAATTGAGCATCTAGACGTGCTAGGCTTGATACAACCAAATGTAGGGGCTTGGAGCCGAAAGAATACCAGACGTTGTGTTTTTGCACGTTGTCTCGTTGAGACCTGGCAGCAGGTCGGGATAAGGTTTCAAGTTCAGGAGGTTGGACAGGTAACGCCCCATACAGGCCTGAATACTAAGCCAAAACACCGAATTGTATGCTAAAACTCCGTAAGCTGCTGTGTGGTAAGGAAAGTGTGGTGATGCCTGCGAGTCGAAGTTGTGCGATCATGCTGCCAATTGCGCCTGTGCGGAGATTGAAGCAAATAGACTGACGGTTTGGTGCTGCAGCTGCTGGGAACATTCTATGATGGGTTGGGATCGAGGTGCCTCGCCCCCCACAGTATCAGAATGGAAAGCCTCAGCGGGCTCCTCCCCTCAGGCTACAGTGGCCTTGGATATTCTTTCACGAGAACTCGAACCCCAGGAGACGAAAATTGAATAAGGGCGTGGTAACACTAGCTGCGCTATGAAGAAGGGACTGACTTGTCTTGGAACGATAGATTGCCAGCGCATCACGGATGATAATACAGTTCCATGATTTGATGCTTCGAAGTGGGATCATTCAAAGCAAGCTTGCGTAGAAAACGCACCTTCAACAACTTATGGTACCAGTTCCTGACTAAGGAATACTAAGCCCTTGGCGTCGAATAAGTGTTCCAGATGTTTGGGGGAATCATTACTGACGCGATGCAAGGACGTCAGCTCTTTGACCCTGTCTCATCCTAAGCGCGTAGTTCAAGTCGTCTTGCTAAGAAGCACTATCATTGCATGTTGATGTCCTGTTGCAAAGCACCCTCATCCTTTCATACAACTAGAACCTGCAAACGGATCTCAACTGCCGTATGTTGAGAAGACCTGGCGCCCTCTCCCCAGCCCTCAAGTTCTAGGCAATATGGGACGGTTTTGCTGCAGAAATTTGTGGACTGGGCAAGGGCATGGCGGGGTAGCTTTACAACGTGCGAGTGCTACCGGTGGCCATTTTCCGGCCCGCCCAGAGGAGCAGGTGCTAACAGCGCTTTCAATATCCCAGCCCTGCCGGGACCCTCCAGGCTCCTTTCTTCATCTCCAGGACTTTATGGCTGATATCCCCAACCCACCTCGGCCGAGCCCAAGAAAGTCCGGCAAAGATATGACATTCAAAACGCTTTTTACCAAGAAGTCAAATCATAGCCATTTCCCTTTTCCAACGCGCTCTTCCAAGCTGGGCGCTCTGTTATTCGCATCCTCCAAGCGTGTAATGTGGGAAAGTCCTTGAGATCCACGTACCCCCTCTGACCAACGAAATCCATAGGCCAGCTCAACATAAAGTCAGCCCTGCCTGGTTCTTTGCCATTGAACCACTCTTGATCACCCAACTCCTTCGCCAGAAACTCCATATTCTTCTCGAATTCCGCTGTAGAGAAAAAGCTATCGTATTTCTTCTTAATGTACCGAGTGATATAGGACAATGGCCAAGGAGTGTGTTTCGCAGCTAAATCAAACAGCAATTCCGTGTCTGCGAGATCCAACAAGCTTGTTCCAGAGAAGGACGTGAGTGTCATGTCGCGGATCCAATCCGAATGTGCGAACTTCTTAGGGATATCGTAGGTTTCGAGGAGGTAGGTCGCAATTGTCATGCTTTCGGTGATGATTCTGCCATGTGCTGTGACGAAGATTGGGGATCTGCCAAGAGGATGGATCGTTTTGAGTTCTGGGGGAGAGCGTTTTTGCTCGTCGCGTTTATAGTTGATGAGGGTATAAGGAATGGCAAGCTCTTCGAGGAGCCAAAGGATACGTTGTGATTGCGAGTCCTGACGAGTGAGGTTAGCTTGGTTGCACAGGAGTAACGTTCTCATTCTTTCAGCTCTGCCTAGGCATTCACAGGCTGCGCTGGGCAGGGTAGAGTATATCGCCAAATATTGCCTTGTCTTATGGGGAAATTGACTTAGAAAGTCCTAGCAAGGCTGGGAGATTAAGATCTGGAGAGCGGGGAGGAAGCTACGAACACTTAAGTGGTGAAGGGTGGGCTTTTGCGGAGCATCCCCTGGAGTTGTACTATCTGCCATTGTGACTTTGGGTATCAACTGAATCTCTGGCAGATGTTGTGAAGTCGTTCAGAGGTCGACGGCGTGAAACCTGAGAGCTCGATGTTTTGTCCGAGGCCCGCGCCTTCCCCTTTTGGCTGAGACCCACTCCACGCTACGGTATTTCGTTGTTCCCTTCCTCGCCTGCTTCTCTTAAATATCTTCAAGAATTTGTATGTCCCTCAGATGAGAGTTCATTTGTGGATAAATGCGACGCGAACGAGACACCAAAGTTCCAAGTTGGAAATCCGGAGACGAGAGACTGGCCAACAAGGATGGCGGAAGCTGCACGCATCCTGCGGAAGGCTGCCACCCCTCACTCTCGGCGACGATAACAACCTCTCAGTTCATTCGAAGAAGAAGACCACAAATACCCTGTTACTAGTCTTGGGCTTGAAGGAATTCCTCACTGCTTCTTGTTGATTGTTGTTGAGGCATTTTGCTTTCATACAATTATTCCACTATTGCCGACATCTAAGATCTCACCACTCAAGCATACCAATTTTATATTCATCAGTACTTATGGCAACCAAACCCATCGTCCTTCACATTGGAGATCCAGTGAAATGGAACACGGATTTCTACTCAACGTTCGCGAAGGATTTCGATATTGTTCGACCTTCGCTGGAGGAGCGACAGCGAGATGCTTTCATGAAGGGCCTGAAAGAGAAGAAGTGGGGTAAATTCTCCGCGATATTTCGACCTTTTTGGAATACTGGGGGTGAAATGGGGAGATGGGATAAGGAGATGGTCCCACTAATCCCAGAATCATGCAAGATCTTTGCTTCCGCAGGTGCTGGGTTTGATTGGGCTGATGTCGATATTTTGGCTGAGCGAGGTATGTTTCTATAGGCTTGTGATATCATACAAGGCTGATAGGCTTTCAAGGTATCTTGTATTGCAACAGGTCAATATCCCAGAGCTTGTCTGTCACAAGGGTCTGACATCGTGCAGTGCAGCCGCATCGACCGAGGCTGTCGCAGATTTTGCGATCTTCTTGATTCTTGCTACTTTTCGGAACCTTACTTGGTGTACATCAGCTGGTCGCGGCTCATCTGAAGACTTCAAGGAATGTCACGAGAACGCTGCTGTTATATCGCACAATCCCCGAGGCCATGTTCTCGGCGTCATAGGGCTCGGCAAGATTGGGTATGAGATCGCACGTAAAGCGTACCTTGCTTTCGGCATGAAGATCATGTACTTCGACATCTTTAGGCAGTCGGAAGCTAGGGAAGCTGAGATTGAGGCCGAGTTCTGTCCTGACGTCGATTCTCTGATTGCAGTCAGTGACTGTGTGGTCCTTGCAACACCCGCCACTCCTGATGGCAAGAAATTGATCAATAAAGAGAGACTGTCAAGAATGAAGATGGGAAGTCGATTCGTCAATATTGCAAGAGGAGTGCTGGTAGACGGCGAGGCAGTAGCTGATGCTGTCGAAGAAGGACGGCTCGTGGGTGTTGGGTTGGATGTCCATGAGAATGAACCGCATGTCAACGAGAGACTGAAGAAGTTGAAGCAGGTTACTCTTACCGCCCATAACGCTGGCGGGACTTTGGAGACGTAAGTCAGAGAACCGAAGAGATGGCTAACCCTACTAATCCGTGTAGGCATATGGGATTCGAGACGCTCGCAATGCGGAACATTGATGCCGTGCTCAAGGGGCAGGAACCCTTGACTCCAGTCAACAAGCATCTAATCGCGGTCCCCGCGACAGAGCTATCGAAGCTCAAGATCTAACTTACCTCTACTTCGGTAAATGCACCTTAAGGTAGATTTGAAGACGAGAAGACTAAATCTTAGATCGATTCTCTAAAGATGCATCAATGACTCAACTAGAGAGGACAACAACTAGCGGACGTGCCGCTCATAGACAAACATCATCCCACTCTGCTGACGAACTTGCTCCCTTTCTTTGAATTGACTGCCTTCTGGTTTCCGCGTAACCTGCAGCATCAGCTGAAGTTCGTCGTACGCGTCTCGTGCTTTCCTCATCGACCTTGATCTATCGTCCAATTTTTCCGCCTCAGGCGATTGCCAAGGCTTGGACATACTATAACGAAACGCCGACAAAAGT
The DNA here is from genome assembly GCA_014904845.1 of Acephala macrosclerotiorum. Lineage (NCBI taxonomy): Eukaryota > Fungi > Ascomycota > Leotiomycetes > Helotiales > Mollisiaceae > Acephala > Acephala macrosclerotiorum. Next base: position 47,330 of record MU119495.1, read on the forward strand.
TGTTTCTTTTCTGTGTCGTTGCGCTTCCCATTCAAAGCTTCCGGCGCCACCCCAAGTGTCTTTCCTGACAGTCTGTCCTTCGTTGCATCCACCACCGCCAAGCTACAACGCCAATCCATTCCTCCTCTTTTCATCTCGACCCGCGAAAAGTTGCGTTTGTTACACCTGGCCCGGTCCCAAAGTTGATATTCGCCGGAATCAAAAAAATTGCCACCATACTTCCCCTTGACTAACCATCCAAAAAGAAACTTCAGCCCCATTCTCCATCCCAATCAGAACCCCATGCACTCGCAGCATGTCTTACCTAAAGACATAGTATGCAACATGCATACAAAGTGCCGGTAGCCGCCTATCGGTGATATCGGGGTCCTCGTACAGTTGAGAAAGATTGTGATTGTTGATTGGCCGTCTCGAGATCCAGATGTGGAAGTTTTTTTGGGCTGGAAATGGGAGGTGCCCGCAATCCTGGCCCACATCGGGGACTGAGATGGAGAAAAAGGAATGTAGGATGGAGATTGTGGGGAATCGTGGTGCTGAGGTAAGGCGGCTCCAGGTGAGTCGTGATTTAGGGCTGATGTTTCGTAGTTCCAGACATCGATTTTGGCGTTGAGAATAAATATATAAAGTGTGCGCGATGGTACGAAAGGTTAGGACAGGACTCTTGACAAAGAGATTGACGACCGAAAACAATGGCGGCTTCAGAAATGAACATCATCGTAGTTGGTGCTGGGATCGCAGTGCTTGGAGCGGCCATTGTCCTTTCTAGGGCTGGACATATTGTTACAGTACTTCCTTATTTCTTCACTTCCAATTTGTTCAAAGACTAACGAGCTATATCTTATTGAGAAATCCCACTTCAAAGAAGAGGTCGGCTTCCACATCATAATGGGTTGGAATGCCACTCGAGTGTTGGAGTCTTTTGGTGTGATCCTTTTTTCTCGATCTATCAACATCAAGAAACGTAACTGGTCAAGAAACAGACTTCGACTGCGAAAGAGGACGAGGCTCAGACTCTGAGTCCGTACGCTGGGTTTCCTCCTCTCCCTAAGACCAATGTCTAACCTAAGATAGATCAGCACATTCAATGGAGCAACCCTCGAGGCCGGCCCAAGCTTCTCTACCACAACGAGTTGAAGCGCTTAGCACTTTACCCAGGACCCGGAAAGAAAGCCCCAAAGTTAATGCTTGGACAAAAGGTGATCAGCGTGGTGGGTGTTCCCAAACCCAATCAACCAAGATGGGTACATGCTGAAGTAAGTGTTCAAAGTGCATCGATTCCGCATCCGCCATACTCGAGGTCGGCGAAATCATAGCAGGCGACCCGATCATTGGTGCTGACAGCGATCGTGTATGTCCTCCCTCCCACTTTCCTCCCTTTTACTTCCATACTTCCTTGGATCTGAGATATAATCACTAAGATCCTACAGTCAATCGTTAAAAGATGTTTCAGCGAACCAAACACCCTCAAGAAAGCAAAGTACAGGATCTTCAGAACCCTAGTACCGACAGAATCAATTTTAGAGGACGCGGAGACGAGGAGCATGCTAGATGTCACAAGGGGTTCTTTTGCAATATTTTTAAAGGGAATAATACTATGTTTTTGTTTGAGGGGAGGGAGTGAGTCGACATTCCCTACTTGAGCGCAATGATGGCACGTTATGCGGGCGAGGAAGTTGATGCTAATGAGGTCGTAGTGGCTTGCTTCAGGACTTAGAAGCTGGGTATGGCCTGATAAGAATGGGGGACCTCTTGGTACGTTTCATACCTCACGTTGTTCGTAATGATGGCTAATGACAAGCAGAAACCGACCCGAAAAAAGCGAAGACGAAAATGCTCGAGAAGTTTAAAGACTATCATCCCAAGATCATCGCATCTCTGCAGTATGCCTCTCGTTCCAATTTTCATTGAAATGTATGACTGAAATATAGAACAGGAAAGCAGAACGAGCCTCCGAATGGGAAGTCAGCTACTTCCCATGTCCACATCCCGTCTCTTCAAAGGCAAAGCCCTGCTAATCGGCGACGCCGCGCATTCTGTTTGTCGCTCCCTTCCCTTCCATTGCCTCCCCACTCTACTACCACTCAAGGTAAATCTAGCAATTACAGATGTTCCCAACAACCGGCCGAGGCGGATCCCAAGCAATTGAAGACATAGGCGCTCTCTCCGTCCTCTTCTCCACCAACTCCCCCTCCTCCCTCCTCTCACCCTATCCCCTCACCTCTCCCACGCAACTCATCCAACGCCTTAACCTACTCTCAGAAATCCGAGCAGAGTGCATGAGCCTAGTCATGGGTATGAGTGGATGTGTGTTTGGACGCGAGAAAGAGTTTGTCGGAAAGAGAGCTTAGTTGAAATCGGAAAATGGGTATAAAATTGGGAGTGGGGACGAGCATGCGAGGTTTTTGTATGGGCGAGTGAGATTCGTGCGTGAAACGGGGCTAATGAGTGCTGATTAGGTGTAGGTATGATGTTTTGGAGGTTGCTTGAGCTGGAGAGGTTTGATGGGGAGGTTATGACGGGGGTTATGGGGGTGAGGGCTAGACTTTGAAGTGAGTGAGAAGCGACTAGTATCCACGAGTTTTATATAATGTTTCAGGTGCAGCTACAAGACGACCCTACTTTCAGTATTACTACATTATACATTATCAGCAGGCTTTACTCACGGTTCGATTTTCTGTACATGATTTATCAAGCTATTTTATCTCTCCCGGTTTAATTCTTTCAATCCAAGAGTGTAGCAGCAGCCTAAGTTCTCCACCCACATATTTACAAGCATACAACGAGCAAGTTCGGCTTGTATTTCTCCGTTCATATCATAGAAAACCCTTTTAGTCATAATAGTTGGGGACTTTCAAGCCCTTGAACTCGAAGGAAGTACCTTCACGCTTGTCAATTACCGTCTTGTAGTGCACGTCCTTGACACGTGCTCGAACATAATCCGTGCCTGTGACTACAGGTTGGTTGGGGTCTTTATCCTCCTCAGTAAGAAGCCCGAGACGATCGAGCAATGGCGAAGGCACCGCTTTCATGGGCGCGTTTGCTCCTGGTCTACTGAAGTAAAGAAGGCCTAGCCGCGGGATGTTGATCTGGTCTTTGGGCGGAGTGACGACGCGGTGGACCGTCGATTTTACGAACCCTAGTGGGGTGCTAAGTTAGCTGTTCTCATTTGAGGAAAGGGGGGTTTGAGAGAATTATAGTTTGAGAAAAGTAGGAAGCTTACCTTTTGTAAGAAAGGTCAAAGTATCAGCAGCATTGCATGTAATTCCCCCTTCAACCGGCTTAACATATTTCCATTCCCCCTCCGGCGTCCGAATCTGCAACCCCGCAACATGCTGCGAAAATAACAAAGTCAGACTCCCAAAATCGGTATGCCCACCTTTCGAATAAGCTTGAGCTCGATCCCATTCATCTTGAGTTCGAACATTATAAATCATGTAACGCAGATGGTCGTCCGATTCCTCATCATAAGCGTGGGCATCTGCGAGATAGTTTTCTGGTAGCTCGAGAATGATTGCAATGAGGACGAACAGTTTTCGAGCGACTTTCTCCCAGACGTCACGGTGGAAAGAGGCGATTTCGGACCAGTTTTGACGGACGATTTCGTGTTTTGGTTCGTTGGCAAGGGAGGGGATGTCTTTGGGGATGTTGAGCTTGACTCGATCAGCGAATGTATCACTTGTTGAGAGGAAATACGAACCATCTCGATATTCTCCTTGACCCCCGTATCACCAATCCATCTCGAATTCTCACGATATCCAAAGTACTCTCCTTCAGCAAAATTGCAAGGAATAGTGCGTTTCTCTTCTAGCGGTTCTTTGAAGAATGTGTTGCCGATACTGAACTGTCGTAGGACTCGCTCATCGTCGAGGCCGGTGTTGACTACTACCCAGAATCCAACATTCGTGACAGCATCATAGAGTTGCTTGGCAAGTTCTTGCTTTCCTCCTGGTTCGTCGAAGCGCGAGAGGTCGATTTTGACGAGTGGTGCCCATTCGAGGTCTTCTTTAGTTGGGGAAGGGCGGCTCCATGGTTTGATCAAGACTTTATCAGTCTTTGTGGAATAGGCTGATAGTCCAGTGGCTGATGGTCCAGTGGCTGATGGTGCCATGTTGTAAAAGTTGTGTATGCCTGAAAGACAGTGAGTTGAGAGATGCTATGAGTATGGGAAGACTGAGAGATCGCGAGAGATGGGGTTAAGCTTTGGTCACATCTGATTATGAGAATGCGAGTGGAAATATACTTCCGTTGAATGTTTCACAATGCTTGCATAGATTGCGTGCTCAATTGACCACTTGATCTTCATTCTTGTTCATAGAGTAGGGTTAGTGTTGTCCTCAATTGGCATCGAACAGAGTCCCCCCCCCCCACTTTTGAAAGCCGGCTACCCCGCAGCATAGCGGGACGATTAGCGGAATTCAGAGCCTATGTGCACGCCTATCTTATGTCGTGATCAATCTTACCATCGCATCATCTGTAAATATTTATTTTATTCTCGATGTTGAGCCAATTGATTTGTATCGTGAGGAGTTGACAAGGTGAGTTGCATCTTGAAAGTGATGCTGGTCGGAGTTAAGCTCCTCCTCGCTAAACGAGGGTGCTCGGAGCGACCCCTTTTTACGGTAATGGAGTATGTCGTATTTATGGGGCGCTGAGTCGTAATAGTAGCTTTGAGAACAAGAATGAGTTTATATAGTGATGACTTCAGAAATTCTCTAACTGACGGGCAGAGACACACTCTTGTTCAATTCGAGCTCCCTCCTTGCCCTCCCCACTCCAAAAGACTTATTCCTGTCCTTCCTCAATTCTCCCTCATCGCCATGAGTGACGTCGATGAGAAAAGTCAAAATGTTCCAATTCATTCCTACACTAGTGCGACGCCATCGGATATCGAAGTTGCTGTATCCCCATCCCAAGAGCACGACGCTGCCTTCGAGAAAAAAGTCCTCCGAAAAATCGACATCTGGCTCGTCGGCTTCTACTCCCTCGTCTACATCTTCCGCGTAATTGATTCATCCAACTACTCCAACGCCGCAATAATCAACCTCGAAGCCGGAACCAACATCAAGAAGCAACTCCATTTATCTCCCTCGCAATGGGCATGGACACTCTCTATCTTCTCATACTCTTACCTGATCTTCGAACCTAGCAACACCTTACTTCTGAAGAAGTTTAAGCCGTCGAGATGGATGTTCGTTCTTATACTTACGTGGGGGATATTTGCTTGTAGCGTAGCTGCTGTACAGAATTTCAGGGAGATGATGGGTGTTAGGTTCGCTATTGGGGCTGCGGAAGCAGGATTTTATCCTGCGGTGTTGTATCATATGTCGTTTTGGTATAAACCTCAGGAAATGCCATGGCGCATTGCTCTTTTTTATAGCGTGGGACAGATTGCTAGTGCGTTGAGTGGGCTTTTGGCGTTTGCGATTGGATTTATGAATGGGCTGAGTCACCTTGCTGGCTGGCGATGGCTTTTTCTCCTGGAAGGGCTCCCAGCTATCATTTTGTCCGTTGTCGCCTTATTTGGACTTCCCGATTACCCACAGACTGCAAAGATGCTGAATGAAAAGGAAAGAACATTCATTTTGCAGCGTCTGTCTACCACTGCACCTTCGGGAGCGTCGGGAAACTGGGACTTCAAAACGCTCAAAGTGCTATTCGCAGATCCGACTCTGTACACTTTCGCAATTTACTGGATTGCGCATGGCATAGGTGGATTTGGAGTTGGATATGCGTTGCCGACCGTCATCTACCAGCTTGGCTTCACGACAACATCGCTGTCACAATTGATGAATATTGTACGTTGAGTCTCCACCTGGCCTTTGCCTGACACTTCATGCTGATCGTTTGATCTAGCCACCTTACATCTCTTGCTTTTTGTTTCTCAACCTCATGGGTTACATGCTGCACAAAAAATGGATCAGACCTTGGGTCACAGCAGTCGCAAGTATGAACATCCCCATTTACCACTCTTCCAACACTTGCTAACCCCTCAACAGTCGAAAGCACAATAATCCTGTGCTACATCCTCCTGATCACGGTTCCGAACCCAGTCGTCAAATACCTCTGCCTCATTGTTGCAACCTCCTGCGCCGGCTCCGCCTACCCTGTCATCTGGCCTGAACGGATCCGAGCACTTGATGGCACCGTAGCCGCTGGCATCGGAATCGGGATCACAAACGCAATGGCGCAGTTTGGAGGGATTGTTGGTCCGCACGTTTATAGTACTGTCTTTGGACCGGGGTATCATGTGAGCTATGTGATATGTCTTTGCTTTCTGATTGTGGCTATTACCGCTATTTTGGTTTCGTGGTGGCTTATTTGGAGGAAAGATCGCAGGAAGTTGAGAGAGTCGGAATAGAACCGAAGAATGCTGCGAGACACGGAACACAAGCACGAGAGAATCAGTTTAAGCAGCTAGAGGGGCAAGAAATGGAATGCAATCGATTGAGCAAGAAGTCTTCGGCCATCCTCAGCACTAGATGAATAACACGATTTAAAGTTGCCGAAAGACCAGAACGGTTGTAGGGATTTCGATTTAGCGACGGGCAAGACGAATCTGTTCAAAATCAAAGCGGCAGGCAGGCAGTGGCCGCACCTTATGCATACGCTCGACTATACTCCTGTCAACCCTTTTTGAGATATAGAATTACTTATCGACGAACCCCAAAAAAAGTCTAATTAGAATAGTATAAAAAGTATTTAATAAAATAAAAATAAAAATTGTAATTTAAAAATAAAATAATTATATTAATTAAAAATTTTTTTTTAATAAAAATTTAAAAACTTATTATAAAAAAACTTTATATGCGTATTATATACGTATTATACACGTGTGTAATACGTGTTATACACGTGTTATATACGTATTATACACGTATTATTAATTAATATATAAACGTTATAATTAAAAATTAATTTTATTATTTATATATATATATATATATATAATATTTATTATTTTTATAATATTTTTTTAAATTTTTTATATAATAAAATTATTTAAAATAAAAAATAAAAAAATAAAAAAATTTAAAATATTAATTTATATAAATAATTTTTTATAATTTAAAGTTTTTTAAATATTTATATAATATTAAATTTTATTATAATAATTATTTTATTTGTTATATTATATATTATATAATTTATTTAAAATTTTTATTTATTTATTATATTATACGATATATAATTTATTTAATATTTTTTTTTTATTTATTATATTATATAATATATAATTTATTTGTTTTCGATATTTGTTCTATTTTTTGATATTCGATTTTTATATATTATATATTATTTTTATTATTTGTTTTATTATATAATATAAAATACGTTTTTACGTAATATATAATTTAATATCGTTATTTGTAATATTTAATCGTTTAAATTTTTATTTATTTATTTATTTTCGATTTTTTTTTCTTTTTCAATAAAATTATATTTTTTATTATTTATATTATTAATTCGAATATTTCAAGTTTTTAATTTTAATTTTATTATATATTTTATTTTTTAAACGTTATTATAACGAATAATTTAATCAATATTTTTAATACGATATTAAATTAAAAATGTTTATATTACTATATTCGTCGTTTTAATAATATTATTAAAACGAATTTTGTTTTATATAAAAAAATACAAAACTAATTAAATAAATAAATATCGAAAATCGACGAAAAATACGAATATAAAATATAATAAATTTATTTTGCAATTTAAAATCTTTAAAAACGCGTTTTAAAAACGAACGAATTTCGTTAAAAAAAAAAAAAATATATAATTACGATATTGTTTTTTATTTTCGATTTAAAAACGAATTATTTTTTTTATATAATATTTTAATATATTTTCGGAAAAACAAAAAAAAATAAATCGAAATTTTTAAAAAATTGTATTATTAATTACAAATTAATTATATTACATAAAATCTATATTTGAATTTTAAAAAATTATATTAATATAAAATTACTAATTTTATTTAAACGAAAAATCGTATTTTCGAAAAACGACAATTTTATCGAATAATTAATAATATTGTAAAATAAAAACTATTTATAATTTTTTAATTTGATTTTGTTTAAAATAAAAATATTATAAAATCGATTAATTTTACGAAAGTTTTTTTAATAAAGTTTAATATTTTTTCTATAAATCAATAAAAAATTTAAATTCGAAATATATTCAAAAAACGATATTAAATAATTATAATAAATATATTATATATTTATTTAAATTTAACGTTTAATTATTTTTAATAAATCGATATTTCGTTTAAATTTTTAATAAATTTAAATACGTTTATTTCAACAAACGATTAATAATCGTATACGTTTGATTTTTTATAGTTTTTAATTAAATAATTTTAAAAGAAAAATATTAAATTATTTAATAGTTTTTAATTTTTCAATTTTCTTTATAATACGATCAAAAAATTTGCTTTTTTTTCGTAATCGTTTTTCGTATAATAAATTTAATCGTTTGTTTTATTTTATATTTTATTTATATATAAAAATTAAATTATTTTTTAAATTCTAGTTTTTATTTTAAATCGTTTAATTATATTTACAAATCAAACGAAAACAAATATAATACGAATAAATTGTAAATTTTTTATCGATTTTTTTTTATTTATATTCGTTGTTCATATAATAATTCGTAGTAAAAAATTATTTTATTTATATTCGCGTATTTTTAATAAATTGAAATATATATTTTATTACAATAATAAAACTCGTTTTTAATTATTAATATAAAATAAAAACTTTTCAATTTATTATTCAAAATTCAATTTCTATTCTTCGCTCAAAAGTTTTATATTATATTTAAAACAACAATTAAATTCTTTTTTAACGAAAAAATTTCGATTATTAAAATAATATTTTTTAATTGATATAAATCAAAAAATTACTCGTATTATTAATAAATATTTGCTTTTTAATTCTTTTATTTCGAATATACTATTAATAAAAAAAAAACTATAATATTATATTATTAAAATCGAACAATTTATAAAAAATTTTGAATTTATAAATATTATATATATTTTTTAAAATTTTTTATTATTTTCATTTTGCAATTAACGATATTTTTTTTGGATTATTATATTAATCTTTTTAAAAATCGTTAAATTTTATCGTATATTAATAATTATAAGTTTTTAATATTATTATTCAATATTATAATTTATTTTATTTCGTTTTAATAAAATAAAAATTTACGTTTTATTTGAAATTTTAATAATTAAATTTTTTTAATCGTTTTTTATAATAAATAAAACAAATCTCATTTTATTATTATTTAATATAAACAATTAAACATATAAAAAACTTTATATACTCGTAATATATATCGATTCGTATTATTATTATAATAATAATTTATATAACTTTTTTTTAAAAAAAAAATATTTTAAAATAATATATAAAATCTATAAATCTCTCGATCGATTTTTATTTAAATAAAACGAACAAAACAAATATATTAATAGTTTTTTTTAAATCTTTTAAACTAATAATACTTTTTTTATATTTCGTTAATTTTCGAGATAAAATTTTACTTTTGAGCAATTGTATTACAAAAACAATATCGATTTTTTATAATATTTTTTTAATTTTCGTAATTTTAAAATAAAATAAAATTCTTATAAAAATAATAATTATTACTATATAAAAACGCTTTAAAAAGTTTGTAAAAATAATTTAAATTAAAATAAAAATATTTTTATTTTATACAAATTATTATCGCGATATAATATTTATAAATTTCTATATTTATTAATTAAATTAATAAATAATATATAAATATAAATTTTTTAAAAAATATATTTATATAATATATTTTTTATTAAAATCTCGTAATAACAAATAATTTTTATCGTTATTAAAAAAATTATAAATATTAATTCGTATTATATTACTATTTATTATTAAATTTAAATAAAAAAAAATAATAAAAAAAAATTTATTAGCGATTTTAATAATAAATTAATAAATTATTAAAAAAACTATTTTATTTTTTAAATTTCTTTATTAAAAATCAAATTAAATTTTTATTTTTTAAATATTTTTAATAATAATATTTTATTTGAAAATTATATATAATTTATTTTTATTATTTATATTTACTCGAAATATTTTACTATAAATATAATTTATAAATAAAAAAAATATTCTATTTTGATTTTATTAAAATATTTTTTTTAATAAGATTTTATACGTTAATAATTTTATAATATTTTAAATTAAAAAAAAAAAAAATTATTAATTTATTCGAATTTACTTTTAAATAATCAAATTTTTTTTTATAAAATTATTAACGAATCGAATTTTATATAAAATCAATATCTCGAAATTATCTACGAAATTTTTAAATTAATTTGTTTTTTTTTTAACGTAAACGTATATATATATATAAATTGCATTTTTTTTTATTTATATTTTTTCAAATACTAATATTCGATTTTCGTTATTTTATACGCATTTATTCATTTTCGATTTTTTTTTTATATTTTATAAAAATTGTAAATTTCGTTTTTTTCAATAAATTTTTTTAATAATTTTAAATTTATTTTTAACAAAATCGCACTTTTTTTTAAAATTATCGATTTTGATTTACAAAAATTAATATCAAAAAAAAGTATAAAAAAAATCAAATATTAATTTTAAATTTAATAATCTTTTTTTAAATTTTTATATTAATATTATATAAAAAATCGATAAATTAATTACAATTAATTATTATTTAATATTATTTATATATAAATCAATTTTTTGAAAATATATAATATTTTTTTAACGTTTACGTTTTTTTTTAATTTTATATTATTTAATGTTTTATTTTAATTTAATTTTTTCGATTTATTAAATTATTAATTTTAATATATTAATTTTTATTTTAAATATAATAATTTTATATTCGTGTATTTTTTTAATTTTTTTTACATATTATTATTTGTTTTATAATACGAAAAAAATAATAATTTATTTATATAATAAAATTTTTTTTTTTATTAAATTTTAAATTGTATTTTTTTTAAATTTATAATATTAATATTAATAAAAAAAAATAAAAAAAAAATATAATAAAAATATAATTTGAAAATAATAAAAATTTCAATAAAAATTTTAAATTGAATAAATATATAAATATATAAATATTAAAAATTTAAATATAAATTTCAAAATAAAAAAAATATTAAAAAATAAATAAAAATAATCGTAAAATAATTTCTTTTTTCGTGATCGAAAATAAAAAAAATAAAAAATCGATAATTATTTAATTTAAAATCGAAATTTTTATATTAAATAATATAATTTGTATTTATTAAAATTTATATTAATTAAATTGAAAAAATAATTATATTATAAACGTTGAAAATAAATAATAAAATTATAAATTAATTTGTAAACAAATAAAAATTATATAAAAATCGTAAAATTTAAAAATATTATAAAATTTAAAAATAAATTTATTAATATTAAAAATAGAAAAAAATTTAATTATATAATAAACTCGTAAATAAAACGAAATAATAAAAAAAAATAAAAATAAAATAAAATAAAATTTATAAATAAAAAAAAAATTAATATTACGTAAATTTAAAAATCAAAAATAAAATAAAATTTATTTTTTTAAAAAATTAATTTTTATTATTTTTATTAAAATAAAAATTTTTAATTAATAAAAAAACAATTTAAATTTATATATTTTTTTAAAAAAAAATTATATTAATAATTTTTAATTTAATTAAAATTTTTTTAATATTTTATTTAAAAATTTTTTTTTTTTAAATAACGTATAAAAATTATAAATAAATATTATTTTTTAAAATAAAATTTTTTAAATTAAAATTTTTTTTCAAAATATTATTATTATATTATAATTTTTTCAATATTGTTTATTTTAATATATAATTTCAAATTCGTAAAATATTACGTAAAAATACGCTTTATAATTTATTATATAATTTTTTATATTTTTATTCAATTGTATAATTATTCTACAAATTTCATTAAATAATAATAATTTAAATCGAATTAATTAATCGATTTTCGAATAATATTAAATTAAAAAAAAAAAAAAAAAAAAAAATTTAAAAACAAATTTATTAAATCATTAAATCAAATTCGATTGTAAATTAATTAATAAATATAATAAATATTATAATAAATAAAAACTTTTTAATTTTTTATTAATAATTTTTAAAATTTTATATATTATTATTTGATTTTTATAAATTTTTCAATTGTATAATAAAAAATAATACTATTAATAATATAATCTAAAAATAATTTCATTTTATTAATAATTTGTATACAATTAATTTATAATATATTTTCAAAAAAAATCTTAAAATAATTCAATAATTACAATAATATTTCATTGAATTATTTATTTTAATAAATTCGTATTTTTAAGTTTTTAATATTATATATAATTATTTTTATTTATAATTAAATTTAATAATATAAAATCAAAATATTTAATAGTTTTATATTATTAATTGTATTTATTCGATAATTAATAATCGATCGTTAATAATATTTGTTTTAACGTTTTAAAAAAATTAAATATTATATTACGCGATATTTACTATATATATTTTATTATACGACAAATATTTAATTTGTTTTTTCTTCGTTTTTATTATTTAATAAAATAAATTTTAATATAAATTTTTTTTTTTTTGTTTTTTTCATTGTATAATTAATAGTTTTTATTCGTTTTTTTTTTATATTTAATTCGTTATTATATTTTATATATTATATTCGTTTATTTGTAATTTTTATACTAATAATTCAATTTTAATCAATTTCAAACAATTATCAAATCAATTATCAATTTTTTATTCGAATTTCAAATAATTAATCGCAAATAATTTTTATAAACTTATTAAATAAATTTTTAATAAAAAAAAAACGTATTAAAATTGATTTTGAAAAAATCGTATAATTTGTTTTTATAATATTGAATAAAAAGTTAAATAAAATCGTTGTAATAAAATATTTTAATTCGTATAACGTATTTTAAATTAAAAATAATATATAAAGAACAAATTATTATATTATTTATTACAAAAAATTAAAAAATTAAAATATATTTTAATAATTTTTTAATTATCGAATTTTTAATAAATAAAAAAAATAAAACAAAAAAAATAAAAAGCAATTCGCAAACAACGAAATTTATAAAAATTATAATTCGATATAATAAATTATTTAATACGTTTAATTAAACAAAAAAAAACAAAAAATATATATATTAAATTTAAATATTAATTATATTTTCAAATTTCGATATAATAAAATTATTAAAACTTTTATTATAAGACGTATATTTATTAAAAATTTATATTAAAAATTTAATAATTTGAAAAAAAAAAAAAAAAAAATATTAAAAACGAATATAATATCGAAATTAAATAATTAAATAAAATAAATTATAAATGAATCAAATGTTTTAATTAATATTATATTAATATTTTTAATAACGTTTTATATTAATATAAAATATAATATTTTTTATTAAAAAATTAATCGCTTTATTAAAAAAAAAAATTATTATAAATATTTCAAATTTTATTTTAAAACAAATAACGATTAAACGATTATATTTAATAAAATCAATATTAATATAAATATATTTAATATTTTTATTAAAAATCGAAATTTTTATTTAAATCGTATATTGTTAAATACTATTTTTTTTTTCAAATCTATAATCAAATTATTCGAAAATTAAATCGAATTTTAAATTTTTAAATTGATTTTTTATATATTATTAATAAACAAAATTTATTATTACGTATAAAAAAAATTGATCAAATTATTATTATACGAGTTCGATTCTATAAAAATATCGCATAAAAAAAAATCAAAACTTTATTACAAAATAATTTAATAATTCAATTTATAAACTACGTTTTTAATAATATATTATTTACAAATAAAAAACTATAATCAAATCGAAATTTTATCGACGAAATTATACAATAAAAAATACGAAAAAAAACGTTTTATTTTTTTAAAAATTTTTATATTTCTCGTTATTTAAAAAACAAAAAAACTATTATAAATCGTCGAAATTTAATATTTAAACAATTAAAAATTATTTTTCGTAAAATTTATTTTAACGATTTACAAAAAAAATTACACAAAAAATTATTAAACAAAAAAAATTAAAAATTAAAATTAAAAAAACGTAAATAATTTAAAGATATTAATACAATTTTTAATTTAATTTCAAATAATATCAATTTATATTATTATAATAATAAAACAAATTAAATAAACGTATAAAAAAAATAAAATGCGATTTTCAAAATTATAATAATATATTAAATCAAATAAATATTATATTTTATAATCGCAATAAAATTTCAAATATTAAATATTTTTTAATATTATAATTTATCGCAAATTAAAAATTTTTAAATTTAAATATTCTAATTTTAATATTTATATAATATATTAAATTTTTTTAAATTTATTTATATAAATAATTAATTAAAAATTAATAAATATTAAAATAAATAAAATTTTTATTATTTATATTATTCGATTTTACACATTTAATTATATAATTTTTTTTATATAATAAATTAATATTTTTAATATTTATTATTATTATTAATTATATTACAATTAAAAAATATAAAATTATAAAACAACGATAATTATTTACGTATACGTCGTACGAAATTAAATAAACAAAATTGATATTACGTTTTTATATTTATTAAAATTAATAAAATTCAAAATATAATATAAAAATAATATTAAAACGACGTATAAATATTTATTAAACTATTTATATTAAAACGTTTAAAAAATTTAAATATAAATTTATTATTATTTTTTTTAAAATTTATTACAGTTTTTATTTAATTTTTATTTATTAATTTTTATTATAATTATTTATATTATTATTATTTTTTATAATTACAATTTTTAAATTTTTAAACTTTTATATTTATCGATTTATTTTTTTATTTTTCGTTTATACAATTGAATTTTAAACATTTTATTAATAATAAATTTAAATTTAATTTTAATATTTATAGTATTAATTTTTTTTTTTTTTAATATTATTTTTTTATAATATTTTATTCGAATTTTCAATTTATAATTTTAAATAATAATTTAATATAAATTTATAATAATAAAAAACAAATATATTTAATATATTTATATATAAAAAACTATTTTATTTTTTAAAAAATCGAAAAATAAAAATTTAATATTTGTATTATATTTAATTAATATATAAATTATTATTTATCGATTTTATTTAAAATTATTTTTTAAAATATACGTATTATAAAAATAATAAATTTTTGTAAAAATATTAAAAATTCGTAAAAATAAATTAATTATTGTAAAAATAATAATTTTTAATAAACGAATATATAAAAAAAATAATATTTATTTATTTTAATCGAAAATTTTCTTTGATTGATTATTTTAATTTTAATATTATAAATAACGAAATAAAAAACCAATGATTATATTTATCGATAATAATTATAAAAAAATAATTCAAATGAAAATAATTTAAATTATAACGATTTAAATAACAATAAATTTTATTAATTAAAAATTTATTTAAAATCGATTATAATTAATATTTTTATTATTTATATTTCGCGAAAAAAAACTCGTAAAAAATATTATTATTTAATTTAAAAAAATTTGTAAACGTTATTTATATTTACTATTTTTAATAAATAAATATAATTAAAAAATATAATAAAATAAAAATACGTTTAATATTATACGAAAAAATATTTTATTATAATATAATATTTTTTTAAAACGATAATATATATTTTTATTTTTATATAATTATTATAAAAAAAATAATATTGTTTTATTTTAATATTAATATTAATAATTATTTAAAAAAAATTTATATTTTATAAAAAAAATCTTTTATAATTTAATTTTATTATATTTATTTAAATGTTTTTTTTATTATATTTTTTTTTAAAATTTTTATATATTTTTTTTTGATTATTTAAATCGTTCGTTTAAAAAAAATTATAAAATTTTAAAAATTTTTAAATTTTTAAATATATTATATTAAAAAAAAATATTTTTATTTTTATAAAAAAATTTTAATAAAAAAATTTAAAACGTATAAAATCGATTATTATATTTTAAAATTAGTAATTCAATTGAATAATAATTTTAAAATTTTATTTTAAAAAAAAAAAAAATTTAAATATAAATAAATAATAATATTTTTTTTAATTAAAAAATATATATTCGTTTTCGTATTTTTATTTGTTTTATTTATAGAATTACTAATATCGTATTTTTTATAATTTGAAAATTTGATTTTTTTTTATTAAAAATACTTTGAAATATATTATTAAATTAAATTTAAATTTTTTTTGTATTCGAAAAACGAATATTTTTATTTTTGTTTTTGTTTTTATAAAATTTATTAAATTTGAGATTTTTTTTATTTAATATTTTCGTTTTCAAATTTTTTATTTTTATTTCAATTTTAAAAATATTTTCTATAAATAATATATTATTTAATAAAACGTTCGATTTATAATTATTTAATTGTAATAAACGATTTTTTAAAAAAATTATTTTAATTTTATTAATAAAATTTATAATATTATATATTTTAATAATATTTTTATTTTTATTAATATTATTGTTTTTATAAAATACAATTAAAAATATTGAATAAACGAATTTTATATTAATTAAAACTTTTTATATTATAATATTATTTTATAAAATTATTTTTATTATTTTTTTTTTTTTTTTTAATTATAAACTTTTATATAATTATATAAATTTAAA
>MU119496.1:0-63841 GCA_014904845.1 Acephala macrosclerotiorum
CAAGAGACTAGCGGCCGCGCCTTATCCGACCAATAGATCTTAATCGTCTCATAAATTATACAAATGGATAAGAATGAGAATTGAAAATATTAACGCCACTTAGAATCTGATCGTAGAATCGATCGATTCAAGCAAAGTTTACGCGCGTAGAAAAACCGGCCTAGTATGCGAGTAGTTGCGCAAGCTGTTCGATATTGAGAGCTTAAGTTGAGGCACTTAGAGACTGAGCGGCTCAATTGATTGAGTGTGGCTGCATAAGGGCCGCGCGCAGCCGTCTGCAGCCGCCGAGAACCGAGAGTTTTGGTGTTCTCATAGGCTTAGACCCACTTGCCAATCGACTATCATTGGGCGCCAAAGTTTTAGACATGCAATTACTGCGTAGTGCGCGCCACTGGCGAGCCGCTGGCACCATTGGCAACCAATTAGCATATAAAAATTTTTCTTGATGTAATTATATTTTAATATATTTTATTTAAAATATTTTTTTTAAAATAAATCGATTAATTTTTTTACGTATATATTAATACGATTTAAATAACTCGTATAATATAAATATTAAAAATATTATTATTTTTATTTTAAATTTTCTTTTATTTATTAATATTTTTTATAATAAATATAATATTTAAATTAAAATAATCGAATTTTTTATATTAAAATTTAATATTTAATAATATTATTTTAATTATTATTAAATAAATAAAATAAATAATTATTTTATAAATTTTTTTATTATTTTTTATTTCGAGTTTATATTTAATATCGTAAATTGAAATTTTATTTTTAAATATAAAAATTTTTTTAAAAAAAAAAATTAATCGAATATTTGAAAATATATATAATATTATTAAAAATAAAAATTATTATTTTATTTTCTTCGATTAAATATTTAAATTTAATTTTATTAATTTTAATAAATTAAATTAATTAATTTATTATATTTATAAATTTTAATTAATGCGAATTATTAAATTTTTATTATATTATTTTAAATTTTTAAAATATTTATTTGTATTTATATTAAAAAACTAATTATAATATAATATTATTATAAATAAAATAATACGATTTCTCGTATAAATTTAAATAATATTAAATATTTATAATTTATTTATAATATTATTTAATATTTTAAAAATAATTTAATAATTTTATTAAATAAATTTAATATTAAATAATTGAAATTTTTTATAAAATTTAAATAATTTTTTTTATTAAACGATTTAAAAAAAATTAAATTATTATTTTTATTATTTTTATTTTTATTTTTATTTTTATTTTTATTTTTATTTTTATTTTTATTTTTATTTTTATTTTTATTTTTATTTTTATTTTTATTTTTAAATTTTTAGTATTTTTTTATTAATTTTGAAATATTTATTAATATTATATTTAATTTTTATTATTATTATTATTATTATTATTTATTATTTTTATTATTTTTTTTATTTTTTTATTTAAATAAATTATTTAAAAAAAAATATAATAAATATTAAAAAAATATTAATTTTTAAAATATATAATTTATTAATATTTTTTTAAATAAAATAATAAAAATCTTTAAAAAAAAATATAATTTTCGTATTTAATATTTATATATATAATTAAATATTATTATATATTAATATCGTTTTAAATTCATAGTAATAAATTTAAAAAATTTATTATATTTTTAAAATAATATTTAAATTATTAATAATTTAATTTAATTTTAATAAATAATTATAAAAAATAATTAATTTTATACGAATATTATCGATTTTTTAATTTTATTATATATTATAATTTTTATTAAATATTATATTATTATTAAAATTAATTTCTTTTAATTTTCTATTATAATATTTAATAAATATTTTTTTTTAAATCGTTTAATATTAAAAAATTATTTATTTTAAATTCTAAAAAAATATTAATAAATTCGTAATATCGTAAATTCGACGATTAATATCAAATTTAAAAAAAAATTTAATAAATTAATATAATATTTTTTTTTTAATTTATTTTAAATATTTTTTATTTCGTTTATTATTATTATTTATTTTTTTTCGAGATTCGATATATTTTTTTTTAAAATTATTATAAAAATATTATCTCGTTTTAAAAATTGTTTTTTATATCGCTAAAAATTATAAAGTTTTTTTATAATATTTTATTCGTTTAAAATTTTCGTTCGCGTTTATATTTTATTTATTTCGAGATTAAAAAAAAAATTTATTTCGTTTGTAAAAAATTTATTTCTTTATAAAAATTTTTAATTATTATAATAATAAAAATATAACTTATTAATTTATATTAATAAATTTATAATATTTTATATTTTATATATATTAAATATTATAAATTTTAAAATTTTAAATTGAATTTTTTAATTAATTATTTTTTATAATAAACATTTTATATATTAAATTTTTCGTTTAATTATTAAAATAAATAAAATACGTTTATTAATTTAATATTAAATTATAATTATATATAAAAATTAATATTTATAAAAATTTAAAAAAATAAAATTAATATTTTTTTATTATAAATATTTTATAAAAATTCGTATTTTGTTTATAATTTTATTTTTAATAAATTTTATTTTTATAATTATAAATTAATCAATTTATAATACGCGTAAAATAATATTATTTTACGATTATATTTTATAAAATTTTAATATTATTTATAAAGTTTTATATTATTCGAAATAATTATTTAAAATATTTAATATTTTTAAATAATTATTCGTAAAACTTTTTATATTATTTAAAAATTTTAATAATTTTAAATATTGATTTTATTAATTTTATATAAATAAATAACGATTAAACTTCAAATTATATTTTTATAATAAATTTTATAAATATATATAAAAGTATTTATTCGTTAAATTATTAAAAATTTAAAATGTAAAACTTTCGAATTTTAAAATAAATTAGATTTTATTAAAAAAAAAATTAAATGAATATATTATATATTATTTCGAATATTATAAAAAAAATATATATATTAAAATTAAAATTAAATAAAAATAATAATAATAATATTATAAAATAAAATTTTAAATTATTGTTTAAATCGTTAAAAAGTTTTATAATTTTTTTTAATTATTTTTTAAATTATTAAAATATTAACAAATTTTATATAGTAGTAATTTATAATAATAATAAAAATATTAATTTAATTAATTTAATATTTATAAAACGATTATAAAAATTTCTCATTTAAAAAAAACAATTTTTTTTATAATTATATTAATTATATTATAAACTTTTTACAAAATTATAATAATTTTATATAACGTTAATTAATCATTTTTTTTTTAAAAAAAAATTGTTTTAAAATAAAAAATATTTTTTAAAATTGCAACCATCTCACGCAAGCGTCTTCGCCGCTTACCAAGTGTCCAATTTGGTGTGAAATCAAGTTGAAAAGCTTTTTGGGGTAATTGGTCATCCGTTCTCAGGGGCTGGGTGGCTTCAGACATCTGATAGAGATGAAATGCTCCATTTCCTAGATGTGAAGCGACTGGCAGCTGGTAGCGACCATCGCAGGCCGACCTGGTTCGTTCAACGCGGTGCAGAGAGTCTTCAAACAAAGTTCAAGGGAATTATTGAGGCTGAGATTCTGAAGATTTTTAGTCCCAATTGTGTTGACAACCTTGGTGTGGTGAGATCCTCAAATCCAAGGTCTGAAGGTGCGGCCACTGGCGGCAGACATCGCTGGCGGAGCTTGTTTGCTCAAAACAGTGCAGGGAGCTTTCAAACAAAGTTTTAGAGGTTTCTGGAGGTTGAGAGTTTCATTTCCACGAGCCCCAATCGTGTTGAGAACCTTGATAGGGGAAAATCTTCGAATTCCTAGGTCTGAAGGTGCAAATAGCCGGGACCAGACATCGCAGGCAGAGTTGATCCCCCCAAAACAGCGCAGAGAGCTTTGAAATTAAGTTTAAAGGCATTCTAGATGTTGGAGCTTCATTTACACTAGCCTCGAGTGAGTGCAGTGACCTGGTTGGGAAAAATGCAGAATGCACCTTCCTCGATTGCTAATAGTCGTAGTAAACCCAGCCTCAAAACAGAACAAGAACAACACCACAACGTCAAAAGCAGTCTAAGTAGGCACAAAGAACGTATAGGAAGTCCTTCACGTACTGTCTAGATAATAATAAAAGATTTAAATTGAGTAAAAGATAGTATCAAGTGACGAATAGTCGAAAATCAGTCCTCAGCCGAAGAGAAAAAGAGAAGAGGAGGCAAAACACTACCAAACTCACCTATACCTACCTACAATACCACACAGTTCAGAAAATTTGATGTACATGGCTGCTTTCACCAGCCTTGGCAGAGTCTGATTGGTTGTTGAGGAGCAGCACCTGCGTTGATTGGTGATTTGGCTTCCAGATCAAAGCTAGAACGGTCGTTTGCCCCACCAAAATCTCTTGCTGCTTGTAGCTGCTGTGTTCGTTGAAGAGACAAGACTTTGCTTGTGTATAGTGTTTCCAAATTCTTGAGCATCGATGGATCTAGAGTTTCAATCTCCAAATTCCTCTGCAAGCCTGAGAACAGTCCCTCCTTGAGTCCATTCAGAAATCTGCAATCAAGCCCTGCAACCGTCGGGTTCTTAGCCACAAAGTACAATACAGACCTTGTTGCCAACCCAAATCAAGTTAATGAAGGACTTTTTCACGGTACACTTGAGAATGGAAAAATTATATAGGATGGAGCAAGGCTAGAGAGACAATGTGAGAGTCCTGAAAGCATAAAGGCTGACGAAATCCCCCTTGCAATGGTAGGATGTCTGTGAGCCTTGGATTTGGAGAGAGTCAGAGAGCGGCAGATCAGGCTTGGAATAGCTGGATTGAAGTGCAGAGGCAGAAGTTTGCCTCGGAGTGCTCAGTGGAGAATGGACCATGGTGAAGGCAGATTGAATTGAAGTCTGGATGGAAGCAACTTAAGGGGTTTTCCTTCGCCAGTTCAAGCCATCGCGAGTACCGCAACTGATAGCAGCAATCGGAGGCCTTACAAAACACTAGAACTATCTTCTCTGATTCAGATTTGTGTCTTCACTTTCCCGATGCGCATGAAATTGATGAGGTCAAACTCTTGGAAACCCAAACATTGGCTTACGAGAATCCAGGGCATTTCGACTAGAACCTACCTGCCTCGACCAACACCTCCATCCACAATTGGAACCCACCGCTACCATTAACATAGGCACATAAAGAGCGCCATCTCATCTCACGAACGCGACGCGTCGTGTAGAATCGTCATTCGAAATATTGTCGCGTGCGAAAGGGCAGCAGTCGAAGAGAGGGGAGGGTCAACAGCAAGACTTCCCGCTACTACCACCGCCGCAAGACAGTGATTGGCCCACACCGCGAACAAGTCGCGTCGTATTTTTTTCATCTAGAGTTATAGTGCCATGAGGCGGATTGGGCCTTGGGCGAGGGAGGACTTCACAATGTCGCCGTCAACAAGGAACGCGCCTTTCTCGTCAAGGCAGCATTGCGAGATCAAGAGTCAAGAGAATTACAGGCCAACCAAGCTCCCTTGAGATTATACAGGCACAAAATAATTAAGTCTCAGCAGTATTTCGCGTCATTCATCAAGTCCTTTTGTTTCGGTAGCCCTCGAACGCACCCAGCGAGGGAAATCTAGCCCTTGGACGATCGAGGCCTCCACAACGTTTCTACGGACGGATAGGTTATTGAGAGTGAGGCGATATGGTTATTCGTATGGATTGATTCCTGGTAGCTTTGCGATATGGCTAGGAGTATGGTGTGGGTGTCATTTCACTTCCGCACGCGTCCCGAAGAATAACTTTCTACCAGACAAGACAGGAAAAAGGCTGGCACCGTACAGATTGGCATGAATAGGCACAAGTTAACCACATACATGGGGCTACACAGAGTCAAGGGCGCAGGAAATACTCAAGACTCTGATGTAAGGAGTCACAGTCAGGAGTCTCTAGGTGCACTGCGATCTGGAAAGAATTGTGCAAACTCTTCGCCTTGAGTCTATTGGCGTGGCCCAATGGACAACACCATGATTATTGCATATTGTGTATAGTTTCCAGAGCTTTGAATATATTCTCTTCTTCTCAAACCAATGTTCCTTCGACTAATTTAAACTTTGATCGATCCGTACCATGGCAAGTGCGTCCTTTCGCCCCTCCAGCGAGACCTTGGTCGTTCTACTTGTAGCTAACGTATCTGGGATATTGTTCGCAAGCCACGCCACTGTTACATCGGTTTGAACGAGGCCTAAGCCAAGGCAGGATATCAAGCTAACTAGTGATTTGAAGGTTGCTAACTCCGTACCAGTATCTATATCGAACCAAACCGCTCCAATTTCGAGTATGGCAGGGTTGTGAGCAGCGGCAGCGGTGTATTCCAAGTCTAGCATGATATTGGCGTTTGGGTCTTTGTTGATTCTATCATCTTGCGTATTCGTGCCAATATGATGAGTGGAGGGAATCGAGGAGGTAGCTGTTGGAGTCGACATTTCACTTGGTACTGTTAGCTAATTATGCCTAGGAAGTAGAACACCATTCTGGACTGAAATATAGGGTTTCCTACTTACAGAAGAGATAAGAAGGCCGAAAAGAGGCAGAAATCGTAGAAATAGAGTTTTTGAACTCTACAGAGCGCTGATTCTGACAAGGGGAACAGTTTGGAGATTACTGCTACGACGACGATGCTTGAAGGCTCAGATGAGTATGGAATACATGAGGTTGATTCACAAGCGAAGCTAACTACTTCCATCGAAAGACACATCAGAAACGAATTCTAAAGATATTCAAACCACTTAATTCTCCATTCCTTTTTGAAACGCTTCGCAGCATCCCAATACAAAATGACAACATGCTCAAAGTGTCGCCAGAGATATCACACTTCTCCTTGAATAGCCACCAGCTGCGTAATGAGCCTAACATCGGGTTGCAGCTAGGTGAGAGAGCTTCGAAATGGGAATCACCGGCGGCTTTGGAACCGATCAGAGGCATAAGTTACGGATGGCTTTCCTATCGCCCCTTAATCTTCTTCGGCTAAAGCTGGCTGAACACTTGCTTTTGTTCTCTGAGATGTGTCTGCCGGCAGCTACTTCGACTTCATAGTTTGAACGCGGACCACCCCCTCCCCAGATAGCAGCATAGGCTGGAGCAGGAGGCTAATGTATCATTCTTCCAACAGGTACAGAACCGCCAACGCGTCCACTTTATCGCTGATCTCGCCAGACTCGCGCAGAGAAGGAATCGAAGCTCGAAGCTCACAAGAACGCGGCCTAACACGTCGGAGGAAGCAGATGTAGAATTGTATAGGAACATTTGGGAGGTGATTTGGAAGGGAAGCGTGGAAGATATGCCGAAATTGGCGACTAGCCGTATATTATCGCAGCCCTACACGCCTCGAGAGCTCGACCCCCTCGATAACCTACGAAACTACAAAAGACTTCACAGCGCACCGCAAAGCGAGCTCGGCACTCTGCATGAATGATGATTCAAGAAGGCGGAACGGCCTGCATGCCTGTGGTTCTTGATACCAGTATACCGAAGGAGGTGGCATTGCGTGGGCGAAAGAGCTTGACAAACACTGTGAACAACTTCGAACACCAGATCATGTTATAGGTATCGAATATTTGTAAGCCTATCACACTTCATACCTATGTATGAGTGGTCTGGACGTACAGGACTTGTAGATAGTAAGAGGTATGCAAGTGGAACGGGGTGGGAGGACAAGAGCGGGCAAGCCACATTCCGGAAGTGGGGATCAGGGGCACACTTTACCCCTATGTATCGAGTTCTTCAGTCGCAAAGCACGTACGGAAGAGGGTAGATAGAGCCGGAGATTTGAGATAGCAAGATAGATTTACACTGTCGTGCGCCTCGAAAGGGGATCTCGATGCTGCCACTAAGCCTGCAAATACGATACCTGCAATCTGAGCTACAAGTGCGGTATATTATCAGGTTCATGCAATACCCCCGTTGAAATCTTGAGGCGTTTCGCTATGCACATCTCCTCATGACTCGACAGAACTTTTCCATCATACAATTGAACATTCTACCCATGACTCTTGGTGCTCCTGGCGTCCGATATTCTCCAGATCTCCTTCGGTCCAGGACTATCCACATTTAGCAATCTCCTCCCTGTAAGTCATTAAATTTTGACGCCCGGTTCCAAAATCCAGATCAAATTCCAAGAATAGCGAAAGGCAAACAATTAAAACACCACTTTGAGAGATCTGAAAACGACAGAACGACTGTGCGGAGATTTCTGATAAACTTTGGATCAAGTTCGCCTCGAGCTCCAATAAGAAAGCCATCAAAAACTGCAGACTGCAGTATGCAAGGGCAGGGGCGCTCTCAAAGTTCCAATACGTTCGATAGTGAAGAAAAGTTATCCTTTCGACTCGAAGGTTTTCATTGAAGCCTGTACGATTAAGTGTGCCTGTATGGTATGGATTCTGTCCATGGGTTGACCTCGAGAGGGAGGGACAGCGTCGAGGAAGGAACGAGGATGATGGCACTTTCCCTAGTGGTCTCAGTGCGCCAAAGAATGACCTAATTTAATGATTATCGGTTTGATGTTAAAGAACCCGATCACCAATTCCTCAAACAAGCTATCGTGGTGAGGGTAAACAGGAGGGCTTGTGGGAGGCGGACTAGACGCTCCCAGAGAGATCTTGGACGAGGGGGGGCTACAAGTTTTGGGAAAGGGGTGTCAAGATTTGATCATATTGATGATTATTATTGTTATTGATGATGATGGTTCTCAGAGAGAGAGATCTCTTAAAACCCCGCAGCACTGACTCAGCACTAAATCACATGATTCTTAACACGCCCCCTTGCTGAGCACAGTGCCCAGAATGTCCAAAAATAAGAGTATATCCTCAAAACTAAGTCAAGTGACCAAATATCCAAATGTCCAATATCTAGCCTAAGCTTCATTAAACTCCCGCACGCCTATATCCTCTTTGTGGAGGTTCGGCCTTTGTCTGTGCAGTACAAAGAGTACCTCTGGCTCCAAAGAAATGTCTATTCATTAAAGAACTATTCAATATGCTATATATACGCTCTCTAGTCTAAAGGAGTATAGATTGCCAATCTAGCTCTCAAATATATTGCCACATTTGGCTCTTGTATACTCCAGTTTATAGAGATAAGAATTTTTATTTTGTGTGTATATTTTTAATTTAAAAAAATAAGAAGTTTTTACTTTATATTACGTTTAACTCTCAAATGAATATATACGCCTTCAGTTTATAGAGATAAAAAGTCTTTGCTTTATATTATATTTAATTTTTTAAACGAATATAAATAATTATTATTTAATTTTATTATAAGTTTTAAAACTAATTTTGAAATTTTC
Organism: Acephala macrosclerotiorum; assembly: GCA_014904845.1. Classification (NCBI taxonomy): domain Eukaryota; kingdom Fungi; phylum Ascomycota; class Leotiomycetes; order Helotiales; family Mollisiaceae; genus Acephala; species Acephala macrosclerotiorum. The sequence goes on from MU119496.1 coordinate 9,350, forward strand.
AATTTTAAAATTGGAAATTCGAATAAAATTTGCGAATATAGCGTTATAAACAATTTTTTCATTTTTATTTTTATTTTTATTTCAATAAAATAGTTTATAACGTTTACGTTTATTATTTTAAAAGTTTAAAAAAAAAATAATTCGTTTTTAATAATTTTCGAATATTTTTTATATCGTTTATAATATCGTTAAATATATATTTGTTTTTTATAAAAATAATAATATTATTCGTTAAAAAAAAAATATTGAAAACGTTTTTAATTATTAATAATATTTTTTTTAATATTTTAAAAATATCGTAATAAACTCGATTATAAAAACTTTAAATTATAATTTTTAATTTTATAAATATGTGATTATTAATTTAATTTTTTTAAAATTATTAAAACATATTATTTTTAATTTAAATTTATTAAATAATTTTCAATTTTTCGATTAAAAAAATTAATATAAATCGAAAATAAATATAAATATTTAAAATATTAAAAGAAATATCGAAAAATTAAAATTAAAAATCGAATAAATTATTTTAAAAAAAAATCGAATATTATTAATAAATTAAATTTTTTTTTAAAATTAAATTCGAATTTTTTTTAAATAAATAAATAATATTATTATTTCGATTTAATTTAATTAATTTCATTTATACGATTTTAAAATTTTTTATTTTAATATATTTTATAATTCGATTATAAAATTTAAATTTTATAAAAAAAAAATATTTAAATAATTCGAATATTATAATCGTTTTATTCTTGAGAAATTATAATATTAACGTTTAATTTATTAAATTTGTTTTTATTATTATTAATAATTTTACGAGTTTTAATAATTTAAAATATAATTTTAATAAATTTTTTAAAAATTTAATAATTATTTTTATTGAATATAATAATATTTTTTTATTTAATATAATTAAAAAAAAATCAATAATAAATTTAATAAATTAAATTAATAAAAATAATAAAAATAAATAATATTTCGATAATTTTATTAATAAAAATAATAAAAATAATAAAAATAATATTTTAATATTATTATTATTATTATTTTTTAAAATGTTTTTCGACGCTAATTTATTATTCAATTTTAAAAATATTACTCGTAAATAAAATATTTACGATTTATTAATATCGATATTACGAATTATATAAATTCTAATAACAATTATAAAATAAATTAATAAACGATATTTAATAATCGAATTATAAAAATTTAAAATTACGTAATAAAATTTCGAATAATAAAATTTAAATTAAAATTAAAATTCCAATATGTAAAATTTTAATAAACGCGAAAATTTTATATAAATAAATTTTTTTTTAATAAATAAAATTTTTATATTTAATTTAAATAAATTAAATTAATAATTTAATTAATAATTAATAATAATTTAATTTAAATAAATTAAATTAATAATTTAATTAATAATTAATAATAATTTAATTTAAATTTTTTAGTTTTTATTATATATATTTAATTAATAATACGTTTAATAATTAATTTATTATATTTTAAATATTATTTTTTATAATATTAATTAAATATTTTTAATTATATTAATAGTTTTATTAATATTTAAAATTTTTTTACGATTTATATTATTTAAATTTAATATAAACATTTTTAAAAAAAATTAAAACTCGAGAATTTAAAATTTTTAATAAAATTTTTAATAAATTATATATTTATTTTATATAATATTAATTATATTTTAAATTTAACGAAAATATAATTTGATTTAAAAACGAATAAGTTTTTTAATATATAAAATATTTTATTAAAATTAAAATTATATAATAAAATTATTTTAATAATAATAAAACCGTTTAATAAAAATTATTAATTTAAATTTTTTTTATTTTTTTTAAAAAATTTAAAAATAAAATTATAAAAATATTTAAATATATAAACGAAAAATAAATTATCGAATAAAAATTATAAATTTTAAAATATAAATTTTTTTTTTTTAAATATGTCGTCGAATTTTAATAATTTATAAATAAAATTAATTAAAAAAAAATTTTATACGATAATTTTATATCGAATTTAAAAATTTTATTAAAAATAATATATTTTAAAATTCGAAAAAAAATAAAAACAATAAATAATATAATTATATTAAAATTCAAATTAAAAAATAAACTAATAAATCAATTTTATATTATATTAATATATTAATAAATAATAATAAAATAAATATAATATATAATGTAATAAAACGATAATAATTTAATATAAATTAAATAATAATAATATACGAAAATTAAAACGTTATATAATGAAAAATTATTAATATTAAAAAAATTTAAATAAAAAAAATTATATAAAATTATATATTAAAATTAGAAAAATATTAAATAAAAAAATAAAATAAAATTAAATATTATATATAATATATTTTATAAAAAATTTATAAAATTTAAAAATATATAATTTTTAAAAAATAATATAAAAAATTATATATTATAAATAATTTCAATTGATTTTTTTATATAATATAAATAAAAATAAATTAAATTAATATAATAATTAATTTGAAAATAATAAAAAAATTTATATTACGAATAATAATAATAATAATAAAATATTAAATCGATATTAATATTAAAAATTACGAATATACGATTTAAATAATAAATAAAAATTTATTAAAAATAAAGAAAATTAATATTAAAATTAGAAAATAACGAATAATAATATATATAAAATATTTTAAATAAAATAATATAATTTTACAATAAATTAAATTAAAAAATTAATTAAATTCGATAAGTATAAAAATTATAAAATATTTATATTAAAAATAATAAATAAAAATCAAAGAAAAAAAAAATATATATATATATTATTTTTTTAAACGAATTAAAATATTAAATATAAAATTATAAAATATTATTTAAAAAAAAATCGAAATCGTTGTTTTTATTTTTATATTGAATTTTAAAAAACGATTTAAAAACGTTTAAAAAATATATTAAAAAATTAAATTTACTAATAAAAAATTTAATATTATTTATAATAAAAATAAATAATATAAAACGATTATATATTAATTTTAAAAAATTTAACGATTTAACGATTAAAAATAAATATATATTATTATTAATAAATAATTTATAAAAAAAATTATAAAAAATTAAAATATTTATATAATTTAATTTAAAAAAAATAAAAAATAAAAAATTATATTTAATATATTATACGAATATTTTAAATATATAATTATATAAAAAAAATTAATAAATATTTTAATAATATTTTAAAAATTAATATATAATATTTTATAATTTTATTTAAATAAAATATATATAATTTATTTAAACGATATATTAATATATTTAATAAATAAAAAATAATATATTAAAAAAAAATATTTTAATAAAAAAAATCATTTTTTTTTAAATATATATTTATTATTTAAAAAAAATTTATAAATTTTAAAAAAGTTTTATCGATATTTAATTAAAAAAAATCAATAAATATTAAAAAAATATAATCGTTTTTAAAATTCGCGAATTTTTATAAAAAAATTTAAAAAATTATTTAAAAATAATAACGTTTTTAATAAAATTAACAAAAAAAACAATTAAATAAAATTAAAAATATTAATCGATATTTAATTAATCGAATAAATATTTAAAATAATAATTAATTATATATTATTTATAAAATTAAATTATTAAATATATAATAAAAATTTATTTATAATAATTAAAACGTTTAAAATTTAAAAAATTTATTTAAAAAAAAAAAATATTAAATATAAATATTTACGAATTATAAAAATTTAATATTTTTTATAATAATAAAAAAATTTAATCGATAATAAATATAATAAATAAAAATATTAATAATATTTAATTTTAAAATTTTATATATTAAAAAAATAAAATATAATAAAAATCGATAATCGATATTAAAAATAATTTTACGAAAATACAATAAAGATTTTATATTTAATAAAATAATAATTATAATTACATTAAAAATAATAAATAATATATTAAAAAAACGTATTAAAAAATATTATAATAAAATTATTTTTATAAAAATATTATTAATAAAAACGTTAAAATCGTTTATAACGAATAATAAAATTTTATAATTTAGTAAAAAATTATATATTTTAATAAAAATATAAACAAAATTTATTAAAAAATAATATAAATTTTCAATTTATAAATTTTAAAAAAAAAAATAATAAAAATTATAAATAATTATAATATTTATATATGAAATAAATATTTTTTATTAAATATTATATAAATAATTTCGATTATTATATATATTATCGAATATTTAAAATTTTATTACGTAAAATTTCGTAATTAAATTATTATTTTCAAAGAAATTAATTAATAAAATTAAATATAATATTGTATTAAAAATATCGTATTATTAATAAACGATTTAAACGTATATTGAATTTTTTTTTAAATTTTAATATACGTATTAATTATCGAAATATATACACGTATTTATTACGTGTTTTAATTAAAAAAAAACTGGTATAAAAATTAAAAATATATTAATATTTTTAATTTTAAATTTAATTTTTATATTTAATACGTAAAAACTACGATTATTAAACGTAATATATTAATATATTTGAGTATTTTAATATTATTAATATTAATTAATATTTAATTTTATTAATTAAATATAAAATAATAAAATTTAAATTAATATTTAATTTTATTAATTAAATATAAAATAATAAAATTTAAATTAATATTTAATTTTATTAATTAAATATAAAATAATAAAATTTAAACTAAAAAAAGTTTTTATATAAAAAAATATAAATTTTTTCGATATTTAAAAGTTTTACGTTTTATATTTTTTTCGATATTTAAAATTTTTTACGTATAATATTAAAAATTTAAAAAAATAATTATTTAAATTTTAATTATACTTGTTTTAATTTGCGTTTATTAAGTACGATAAAAAAATCAATTATAAATTTTTTTTAAATTAACGATTAAAACGATATAAAACGTTATACGTTATATTTTTACATTATTAAAAATATATTTAAATTATAATTAATTTAAAATTTCTTATATTTAAAATTAAATTACATATAGTAATATTAATTTAAATACGTATTAATAATATTATTATTTAATTTTATTATAATATAATTTTTATTTTTTAATTAAAAAAATTAAAAAAATATTTGAAATTATTAATATATAAATAAACGATATATTAAAATTATTAATATTATAATTTACAAATTTGAAAAAAAAATTTTAAAAAAATTAAATTATAAATATTTAATATTTAATATTTATAAATTAATTAATATTTAACGATAAAATTATATAATTATTAAAAAAAAAATCGAATTTAAATAAAAAAAATTAAAATAAAAAAATCGAATTTATTAATTTAAAAATTATAAATTATTTTAATTAATATCGAAAATAATAAATTCGTAAAACGTATATTATATTTATTTATTAATTAATAATTATTTTTAATTTATTAATCGTTATATAATATTAAATTTCAATTGAAAAAAATATAATAATTTTAAATAAAAAATTAAAATAATAATAAAATAATATTTTACGCGATATTTATTATATTTTAATTAATTTAAAAATAATTAAAATATTCGTATTTATAAACAATTCATATATTAATAATATCGATTTAAATTCGCAAATTAAATACATAATTATAATAATTAATAAAATTCGAATAAAAAACGATTTTAAAATAAAAAATAATTTAATATATTAAAATTTTATAAAATATAAAAAAATTATTAAAAACGTTTTAATATTTAATATTTACGAAATAATTAACGAAATAAATATAATAATTATAATAATTTTAATTATTAATATAATTGTAAAATAATTCGATTTATTTAATATTTTTATTATTATTTATATAAATTTGTATTTTTTATACGATTATTTAATAAAATTAAAAATAATAAACAAAAAACGTTTTATAATCGATATTATAATTTTAAAATAATCGTACGAACGTAAAAAATTATAAAAAATATAATAAATATATAAAAACGATAATTTGATAAATATTATAATAAAATTCAATTTAAATAGAATTTTATAAACGTTTATTAATACGAATAATTTTAAGATTAAAATAAAAAAATAAATAAAAAAAAAATTTAAAATAAAATAAAATATTTATTTTTTTAAATCGAATAAATTAATTTATTTCGAATTAAATTTTTAAAAATATAAAAAAATAATTAATTATTATTAATTAATTATATAAATTATAATTTTTTATTATAATAAATTAATTTTGAAATTTTTTACGTTTTAATAAATTTCGATTTTATTAATTAGTTTTTAAATCGATTAAAATATTATATTATAAAAATTTGATCGCGTTTAAAATATATCGAATTATTAATATTTTTAATAATTATACGACGCGATTAATATTATAAATAAAAATTTATTAATTATATAAAATACGATTTTTTAAAATCGTTTTATAAATATTAAATTTTTAAATAACGAGATTATTTATTAAATTTATAATTAAATAAAAAATTATATTAAAAAATAAAATAAATTTTTATTATAAAAATAAAAATTATTAATATCGAAATATATATATGTATTTATTACGTATTTTAATTAAAAAAAATTAATATAAAAATTAAAAATTAAAAATATATTAATATTTTTAATTTTAAATTTAATTTTTTAAATAATTAATAATTTTTATATTTAATACGTAAAAACTATAATTATTAAACGTAATATATTAATATATTCGAATATTTTAATATTATTAATATTAATTATATTAATTAATTTTTTTAAATTTAAAAAATATATTAAAAAAATAAAAATAAATAATATTAATTTCGTATGATTTAACGTTATACGTAATATTTATATAATATTATATTAATATTAATAGTTTTTTTTTTTATAAAAAATATAAATAAAAATAATTTATATATATATATTTTTTTTATTATAATTTTTTAATACGTAAAATTTATTAATTTAAATATAAAAAAACGTATAATTAAATTATTTAAAAATAATATTGTTTTTATAATACGTCGATATTTATAATCGTCGAATTTAAATTTTTTTTTTATTTTTAATTTAAAAAATTAAATCGTTATAATATTAAATAAATATTAAATAAATATTTTTTTATTCGTATTTTAAAATAATTATTATTTAAAAACTTTTTTAAAATTTTATTAAAAATTAATTTTATTTTAATCGTTTATTTATTATATTTCTTATAATATTTTACGTTTATACGATTAAAAAAAATTATAATATTAATTATTAAACGCTTTTTTTAATAGTTTTAAATTTAATTAAATATTTATAAAATGAATATAAATTTATAAATACGATTATCGAAATATTAAAAAATTCGAATTATTTAATTATTATATTAATAATAAAATCGATTATTAATATTATATTAATTTTTTTTATTATATTATATATTTCGAAAATTAATATATTTTTAATAATTTGTTTATTTTTAATAAAATTATAATAAATAAAATAAAAAAATTTAAATTTATTATTATTTAATTATTATTTATTTATAGAAATAATTTCGTATTTAATTTAAAAATAGAAATTTTTATTATTTACGAATAAATTATTAATAAAAACAAAAAATTTTATTATTATATATAAATTATATTTTCGTATTATATTAAAATATATTTATTAAAAATTAATAATATATTTATTATTAATTTTTTTTTATATTAAAATAAACGTATTATTTGTTTATATTTTTACGATATTAAAATTTTTTTTTTTAATTATTATTAAAAAATATAAATCGTATATTAAAATAATTATAAATAAACTTTTTTATAATATTTATAATACGTAATTTATTTTTATTTTAATAATATTATATAAAAATTTTAAAATTATTATAATTGTATTTAACGAATATAAATAATAAATTTAAACGAATAAACGTATAAATATTAATCGTTAAAAATTCGTTATCGATTAAATATAAATTTATATAATATTTTTATTTAAAATTCGAATTAAAAATAATATTAATATAATAATTATTTATTAATTAATTTTTAAATAATTAATAATTATATAAAAAAAATTTTTTATATTATTATATTTTTAAATTATTAATTTTAATTTTTTATACAAAATATTAATAATTTTATTTTTAATTTTATTAATTAATTTTAAATTAAAAATACGAATATTAATATATTTAATAAAATTATATTTTACGAATTTAAATTTTTTTTTATAATTAAATTATCGATTTTTTTTTTAAAATATTTCAAATAATAATTTTTTTTATTTATTATAAAAATTATAAAAATTTCGATTTTTTTAATAATAATAATTACGAATTAATTATTAAATTTTTTAAATTTTTTATTAGTTTTTATAAAATAATAATATTCGTTTTTTTTTTGTTTATTATAAAAAGTATTTTTATTATACGATTTTTTTAATCGTTTTTAATTATATTTTTAAAAAATTTTTTAAAAAAAATTCTAATAATATTATTTATTTATTTTATTTATTAAAATAAATATTAAATTATTTTATTTATTTGTTTTTAAAATATTTAAAATATTTAAAAAATTTTATTTTATATAATATAATTTAATAATTATTAATTGAAAATTAATAAATTTATAAAATATATTAATCGTATATATTTAATTATCAATTATTATTAATTTATATAATTTTTTTTAATTGTTTTTTTATATATTAAATATATATTTTTAAAATTAATAATAATTTTAAAATAAATTAAATATTTAAATTGTTTTTTATTATAAACGTATTTATAATTTATTTTTCAATATATAAATATTATATTTTTTTAATAATTATATAAATTATTTTCGATTTTTTGATAATAAATAATAATAACATATTTTTATTAATTTATTCGTCGTTTAATTTATCGTATATAATTTCGTACGTTTAATATAATAAAATATAATATTTTTTTAATTTTAATTATTATCAATTTCGTATTTTATATAAATTCGATTAATAAATTTTTTTTTTTTATATTATAAATAATATAATTCGATAATTTTTAATATAAACGAAAATTATTTTATATTATTTTTATTAATATATTTTTAAAAAATTATAAATAAATTTATTATTTATAAAATTAATTTATTATTTATATATAATATATCAACGATTATTAAATAATTATTTATTCGATATAAAAACTAATATTAACTTTTCTATATGCACGTAATATCAATACTTTTTATAATAAGCGATTTTACTCAAATTTAATCGAGGTACTAAAATAAAGCGATTTGATTGGTTTATTAAGGATTTTGCAGTAGAAGTAATTACGTAGTAGTTTTGAACTAATATACAATCGATTCGATAAAAAATACTAAAATTTTAATGAATATACTACTACAGTTATAAGTTATTTACTAATACAAATTATATAAGAGTTGCAAATAAATTGAAATTCAATTAAATACTTTCAAATTTCAAGTTTTAAGCAATTCTATTAATTCGTTGTTGTAAAAATCAATAAAATGCAATTATACTTAGCAAAAATCGCGACTACAAAACTTCTAAATGCGCTTCTGCTTTAGGCACTAAGGCCGGCAGCAATCGCTCCGGTGAGAAATATCAAAACTCTCTAAGTGCGTTTATGCCTTAGGCATTAAAGCACTCACTTACTTACTTACTTAATTGCTAAATATCTCTATAGTTGCGCAGCTTTCAAGGGAAGTCCCAGGGAGTCTCTTCCTGGAATTATATGCTAAGTAAAGTGATTTAAATTGATTGAATTGATCGTAGTAACTCGATATAAAAGACGAGGGTCTTAAGAAGTGTCCCCCAGGTAATATGAAGCTCCGCAGTGCGTTTCTGCCTTAAACACTTAAGAGCTTATCAGTTTATCGGCTCTCATCGCTCGGCAGAATCTCAAATACTACCTCAATAACTATACTAACTTCAAGCGCTTATAAAACGCTCAAATTAAGAGCTTTTAATTTGAAACTTAAAATAAAAGTAAATTACTAAAATCGAAGACTTTGTAGCCCCCCGCAGAGGCGCCCTTGCGAGGCCTGCGAAGTAAAATGTACGTCGAGTAAAGAAAGAAAAAGCCCGTCCGCTATTGGCTCGCTTGCGAGCCGCCGGACGGGCTCTTTCTTTCGAAACGAGAGAAACATTTTTAAATTTATAATCGTTTTATAAAATAGATTTAAATTTATTAAGTAATTATTTATATATTTAATAATAATAATAATATTTAATAAAATATTTAATATATTTTACGTTTATATTATAATTAATTCATTAAAAAACTTTTATTAAATATCGAATTAATAAATATTCGAATTATTAATATAATTAATATAATTCGATTTTAATAAAATAATTTTATATTAAATTTCGTTTTAATTAATTTAATAATATTTATAAATATTTTTATTTTTATATAATTAATACGATTTTATTTTTTTTAAATTAAAACGTTTTTAAAATTATTAAATTTTATATTTATTAAAACGATATAAAATATAATAATATTTATAAAAATATTTATTTTAATAATTTTTTATAATAATAATATTTTTTCTTTCGAATTGAATTTTATATATTTTAATCGTAAATATATCGATTTTTTATAATATTAAAAATTGTAATTATTTAATAATAAATACGTTTATCGTTTTATTATTTAATATAATTCTTTAAAAAACTTTTAAAAAATATTAATTTTTATTTTCGTTTTCGTTTTTTATTTTTATATTTATTAATATTTAATTTATTTTTTTCGATTTATCGTTTTTTATTAAATTTTTTATTTTTTTAATAATATATTAATATAATTTTATAATTCGTTATATATTAAATTTATTATTGAAATTTTAAATATATTTATTATTATTTATTTATTATATATTTTATTAATTAATAATTTGATTTATTATAAATATAATATTTACGATTTTTATTATAATTTTTTTTTATTTTTTTCGCTCGATTTAAAAAATCGATTATATTTTAAAATTCGTTCGTTATTACGTTTACGTTTTTTATAAATTCGATTTATTTAATATTATTTATAATTATCGTTTTTTTTATAAATTTTAATATTATATTATTATATTTCGCGCGCGTTTATTTCGATTTTAATTAATACTCGTAAATTAATATATACGTTTTTATACGTATTTATTAATTTATAAAACGCGAATTTATATTTTTGATATTTTTATAAACGTTAATAATTCGATCTCGTAAATTGTAATTTGTTTAATACTTATAAAATAATTCAAATTAAATTTTTTAAAATTAATCGAAAAATAATTATAAATATTTTATTTTATTTTTTAATAAATTTATTATAATAATTTATAATAATATCGTATTTTATTATATTAATATATAAAATTATCGAATTTTTTAATTTCGAAATATTTTTTTATTTAATAATTTTATTATAATAATATTTATTTATACGATTGATTAAATTAATAAAAAACGTTTTATAATATTAATTTTTTAAAAATTTAATTTTAATATAATAATTATAAATTTTTTTATTATATTTTTTATTATTAATATATATTTTTATTAAATTTATAAATAATTTAATTAATTTTAAAATTATACGTTCGATAATTATATATTTTAAAATTATATATTCGTAAAATTTATATTTAAAATTAAAATATTTTAAAATCGAATATTTATAAAAATATATTATATTAAAATATATTTATTTTACGATTTCGTTTATTTTCAAATATTTTAAATAATATTAAAAAATAAATTAATTTTTATTTCATTTATTTATAATATTTTTTTATAAAAACGATTTTTTTAAATTTTTTAATTATAAATAAATTTTTTTTTAAAAATATATATTTTATATATAAATAAATTTCTTTTAAAATATTATTAAATATTATTATTCGTTAATTAAAATATTTTATTTATATATTTATTAATCAAATTTTAAAAATTTTTTTATAAATAATTATTAATATATTTTATTTATTTATAATATGGTTTTTTTAATATATTTATTCAATTCATTTTACGTAATATCGATTTATTTTTATTTTATAATTTTAAACGTTTTAATAAAAAAAAATATCGAAAAATAAATAATATAACGAATATTAAAATAAATAAAAAATAAATAAATATAAAAACGAATAAACGTTTTCAATTAAATATATTTTTATTTCGTTTTTCGATCAAATAATATTTAATACGACTCGTATTTTACGAGTGTATTTTTATTTTTTTTTGTTTTTACGCTTATTACGTTTATTTTATACTCGATCGAGAATAATTACTAATTTACATTTACTTTAAATTTATTTAATAATTTAAATTTAAAATTAAAAACTTTTAATTTAAACGTTTTATAAGTATTTAAAATTGAAATAATTCTCGTTAATACGAAAAAAATAATTTATTTGAAAAAACGTTTTCCTAGAATTGAATAAATTAATAAACTAATTAAAATCTTAAATAAAAACGTATTTTCAATAGAGTTTTATACTAGGAAAACATTTTTTAAAATTTTCGTTTTTTATATTAAATTTTTACGATTAATTCAATTGATTTTAAATAGTTATTAAAACTATATTTACTAAAAAAAAACTTTTTAAAAATTCTTTTTACGATTTACGATTTTTTAAATTTATATTGCGATATTATTAATCGCACTTTTTTATAGATTCTATCGAGCGATAAAAATTTTTTAACGAGTACAAATTGCGATTTACGATATTTTGCAATTTTTACTTAAATTTCGCAATAATTACTAATTCAAATAAATTATAATTAAAAATATAAATAATTCAAATATAAATTCAATTTATTAATTAATTGTAATAAATTTATTATATTTATAAATAAGCAAATAAAATCGTAAAATTATTAAAATTTTAATATTCTTAAATTCGATTAATAATAGTTTTAATTATTTAAAGTATATAAGTTTTTTTTAAATCAATTAAACGTTAAAAATTAAAATATAATAATTTTAATTTTTATATTTTGTAGATTTTAATTTAATTTAAATTTTTAAATTTTGTTTAATATATTTTATAAAAGTTATTATAGAAAATGAAATAGATTAAAAAGAAATCAAAATCTATTTTTCAATCGTAAAATCTTATTTTTAAACTCGAAAATCGAAATAAGTTTTTAATTGTTAATAAATAATATAAAAATATTACGAGATTTAAAAGTTTTTTACGAATAAAAATCGAGTTTTTTATTTTATTTTATATTGCGTTTAATAATAAATTCGATAATTTTTATAATAAACGTTTTTAAAAGTAATTTATAAATATTTCGAATAATTATAAAATAATATTAATATATTATAAATAAAAAATTCGAAATTATAAAATAAAAATATAATTAAAATAAAAAATAAAAATATTATTTAAAATAATATTCGATTAAAAAATAAATATAATAATTTAATTAATTATTTAATTAAATTTTTTAGAAATAATATTATTTTACGTAATAAACGCGAATTTAAATATATAATCGAAATTTAAATTTTTTTAAAATTAATATATTTAAATTTTTCAAATATTAAAAAAATATTAAAATTTTGTTTTTATGAAAAATAATAGAAAAGTTTATAGTTCGATAATATTTAAAAACGTTAATTTAAAAGTTTTAATATTTTTCAATAATTGATTTAATATTATTTTTAATTAAAAATATTGAATTTTATTTAATTAATTTATAATTAAAATATTAAAAATCTTTTTAATATTAATTAATTACTAATAATATTAACGATTTATTAATAGTACGTATTACGTAATAATTGCATATTTAAACTTTTAACGTTCAATTAAAAAAATCGATTATTAATTGATAATTAATTAGTAAATAAATTTCAATTTATAAAAATATTAAGTTTTTTAATTATAAACGATTATATGCGATTTTTATACAATTATATTTAATTAATTAAATTGTTTAATTTTTAAATATAGTATTTAATTATAGTATTTACTCGTATATAAATTTAATACTTTTTATAATTAGTTTTTACGCGTGTAAACTTTATTTAAATCGATCGATTTTACGATTAAATTTTAAATAATATTAATATTTTCAATTTTTATTTTTATTTATTTATATAATTTATAAAACGATAAAAATCTATTAATCGAATAAAGTATAATCATTAGTTTATATATAAATTTTAATGAAAAATATTAAAACTCTCGTAATTTTTAATTTTATAATTTAATATTTTAATACGCGTTCGATAAATTTATTTGAAATTTTTATAATAAATTAAATAAATACTATAAATTATAAATTTCAAATATTTAAATATTTAATTTTAAATTAATATTAAATTAATATTATTAATATTAAATTAAAATAATCGATAATATTAATAATCGATTAAATTATTATTAACGAGTTAATAATATTATTAATATATATATTTTTCAATAAAATATTTAATAAAATTTTTTTTTTAATAAAATAATTATTAATTAATATTAATATCGTATTAAAAATATCGTATTATTAATAAACGATTTAAATATATATAAAACTTTTTTTAAATTTTAATATACGTATTAATTATATTAATTAATCTTATTAAAAAATAAATTTTAAATTTAAAAAATATATTAAAAAAATCGAAATTAAAATAATATTAATTTCGTATAATTTAACGTTATATATAATATTTATATAATATTATATTAATAATTTTAATTATTACAAATAAATTTAATAAATATATATATATATAATAAAAATTTTTATATATACATTTTTACGAACGATTATAATAAATTATAAAATATTAAAAAAAATTATTTTAAATAAAAATAAATTTTTTATATTAAAATTTTAAACGATTTTAATAATTTTTAATTTGAAAACAAATAAACAAATTAAACGATTAAATTAAATAATAAAAACGTATTTAAAATATTATATTAATTATTAATAAAATAATTAATAATAATTTCTATTTATAATATAATTCGCGTATAATAATATTACAATAAAAAATACGAAAATATTTTTTTTTTACGAATTATAATTATAAATTAAAAATATATTAAAAATTATATAAAATTAAATTAATAATATAAAATATTAAAATTTAAATCGAGAAATTAAAATTTTTATATTAAAAATTTATAAAAAATATATAATTTATAATTATTAAATTAATTATATATTATAATAAATATTATAATATAAAATTAATATTTAAAAAAAAAGAATTTATTTAATTCGATAAAATATTAAAACGAAAAAATTATTAAATAAATTAAATTATAAAAAATTAATTAATTACAAATTTAAATTATTTAAAAATATAAATATATATTCGATATTTTATATATATTTTTTTAAAATAATATTATTAAAAATATTATAAATTTTAAAAATTGAAATAAAATTATTAAATTTAAATATAAAATATAATATAAAACAAATATTAAATTATTAATTCGTTAAAAAAAAATTTAAATATTTAATTAAATAAAAAAATATTTATAATCGAAAAATATATAAAAATTAAAAAAGAAATTAATAACGTTTTATTGTTAAAATTTAAATTTATTTAAAAAAAAATTAAAATTAATAAACGTAAAAAAATCGAATTCGAAAACGAAAAATTAAAACGTAAAAAAATTAAAAAAAAAAAAAAATATTTAAAAAACTTATAAAAAAACTTATAAAATTCGTAAAAAAAAAATAATAAATAATTTTACGAATTACGAGTTTATAATAATTTAAAAAATCGTAAAAACGTTTAAAATAAATATATTTAAAATAATAAAAAAATTTGAATTTATTAAAAAAATATTAATAAATTAATTTTTTATAATAAAAATAAAACGAAATAAAACGATTAATTTTTTTTATATGTAAAACGAATATTAGTTTTTTTTTTTGTTTTATATAAACAATTGAAAATATTTTAAAAAAAAATAATAATAAAATTTTATTTAAATTTTTTAATAAAAAAATAAAACGATAAAAATAATATTAAATTAAAAAAAAATTAATAAAAATTATAAAATAAATTAATAAACAATATTTAATAATCGAATTATAAAAATTTAAAATTACGTAATAAAATCTCGAATAATAAAATTTAAATTAAAATTAAAATTTCAATAAACGCGAAAATTTTATATATATAAAATTTTTTTTAATAAATAAAATTTTTTTATTTAATTTAAATAAATTAATTTAATAAATTAATTAATAATTAATAATAATTTTATTTAAATTTTTTAGTTTTTATTATATATATTTAATTAATAATATATTTAATAATTAATTTATTATAATTAAAACTCGTAATATAATAAAAAATTTTTTAATATTTTATTGTAATTTAAATTTGAATTTTATAAAAAATAAAAAATAAAAAATATAATAAATATAAAAATTATAATTAAAAAATAATAAAAAATATTAATATTTAATATTCGAATAAATTTTATATATATTCGAATATTATTTTTAAATAAATTTATTAAATTTATTATAATAAATAATATTATAAATAATTAATAATTTATAAATTCTTATTTCAAATATAAATATTATTATTAATAAATTTAAATTTTTTAAAAAAATAAAAAAAAATATTTAAAAAACGAATTAAAAAATAAACGTAATAAATATATTTATTAAAATTTGAAAAAAAAATATTTAAATTAATATTCGATTTTTAATTTTAATTAAAAATTTATATAAAATAAAAATTTAATCGAATTTATTATTAAAAATTTTCACGTGTTATATTATTTTAAATAAAATTTAAATAATTATATTCGATAAAATAATTAAATTCGTAATAAAAAAATTAAACTCGAATTTATTATTAAAAATTTTTATATATTATTTTATTTTAAATAAAATTTAAACGATTATATTCAATAAAAAAATTAAATTCGTAAATTAATATAATTTTAAATAAAAAAATTAAATTCGTTTTAAATATATTTATAAATTATAATAAATTTTAAAAGAAACTTATTATATATACAATAAATATATTATAAAATAAAATAAAAATTTCGAAAAAAAAAAATATATAAAATCGTAAAAGTAAATTTTTTTTTAAAAAAAAAAAATTAAATTCAATATTTAAATAAATTTAATAAATAAATTCTTTTTTATTTATAAAATTCAATATTATTAATAAAATTTTCATACGAAATAATTATAAATTAATTTTATAAAATCAATTGAAAATTTAAATATTTTTTAATATTATTTAATATTTTTTTTAAAAAAATTATATTAAATTAAAAATATTAATATTATATATATATAAATTAAATATAATAATTTTTTAAATTTTTATTATTTTAAATTTAAAAATTTAATTATTCGAAAAAAAAATTATATTTTTATATAATATTAAATAAATTTTTTTAATATTATAATAATATAATATATAATAATTTATATTTATTTTAATTAAATATATATTTTTTTATTATTTTTATTTTATTTTATAATTTCAAATTTTAATTATAACGTTTAAATAATAATTTTTTAATAATTTTTTTATTTTTTATTTATATAAATTTTTTTTTATTAATATAAATTATATAATTTTTTTTTATTTTTTTTATTAATTTAAAAATCAATAATTAATTATTTTTAATTATTATATATAAAATAAAAATTAAATCGAAAATAATATTAATTTATAAATATTATTAATATATATATATTTATTTTTTCTTATTATAAAATAAATTAATTAATTTAAAAAAAAAATTTAATTTATAATTTCGATTAATTTAATATATATTCGATTATTTTATTTCGATTTTAATTTTATTTAATTTTAAAATCGTAAAAAATTTATAATTAATTATTTTTAAAATTTATCGATTAAAAAAATTAATAATTAAATATTTTTAAATTTTATCGATCGAAAAAATTAATAATTAATTATTTTTACATTTTAAAATTAATTTTAATTTTATTTTAATTTTTTTTTTCGAAATTCATTTTATAATTATAATTTATTATTATATTAAATATTTAATAATTTTAAATTAAAACGAACGAATAAATATATAAAAATTATAAAATAAAAATAATATTCTCGATTAAAAAAATTAATAATTAATTATTTTCAATTTTCAATTTTACGATTATTAATAATAATATTTATAATCGTTTTCAAAGTATTAAAAAATATTTTTTTATTTTTATTTTGAAATATATTAATATTTTTATAATTTATTTCGTTTTATTTTTTAATTTAAAAATCGTTTTTATATTTTTAAAAAATATATTTCTATTTTTATTTGAAAATATATTTCGATTTTTAATAAATTAATAATTTTTAACGATTTTAATAATTTATTTTATTAATATTAATAAATAAATTTATAAATTTATTTATTTAAATCAAATTAATAATCGTATTTTTATAAATATATTATATTTGTTTTTTTATTATTTTTTTATATTTTTATTAATATATATTAAAATTTAATTTATTTAAAAAAAAAAATTATAAATTTTTTTTTTTTTAATTTTAAATTTGAAAAAATTTATAAAAACGTAATATTCGATTTAAAACATTAATTAATAATTTTTTTTTTTTAAATATATAAAATTATAAAAAAATTTAATAATATTTTAAACGTTTAATAAACGTAAAAATTATTATTAATTGAATTTAAAAATTATTTATTTATTCGATTTAAAAATTAATATTAATTTTTTTATATATACGTAATATTAATATTTTTTATAATAAACGATTTTATTTAAATTTAATCGAAAGATTTAAATATAACGATTTAATTAATTTATTTAAAAATTTTACGATTTTGTAATTTCGAATTAATATATAATCTATTTAATAAAAAATATTAAAATTTTACAATGATAATTAATTTACAATTTTTAATTATTAATTAATTTAAATGGTATAAAACTCGTAAATAAATTAAAATTTAATTAAATATATTTAAATTTTAAATAATTTTATTAATTTATTATAAAATAAATTAATAAAATATAATTGTATTTAATTAAAATCACGATTATAAATTTTTTAAATACGTTTTGATTTTAAATATTAAATACTAAGTATTAAAATATTAAAATTTTATTTTATAATTATATAATTTTTGAAAAAAGTTTTAAAAGATTTTTTTTTTAAAATTATATAAAAAAAATAATTTAAATTAATTAAAATAATCGTAATAATTTAATATAAAAAACGAAAATTTTAAAAAAAAAATTTTTAATATAAAATTTTATTAATAATATATTTTTATAATTGTATAATTTTTAAAAAAGAAATTTAAAAATTTCTTTTTAAAATTTTATATTAAATAAAATAATTTAAATTAATTAAATCGATCGTAATAATTTAATATAAAAAACGAAAATTTTAAAAAATGTTTTTTAATATAAAATTTTATAATAAATAAAATTTTATTTAAAGTATTAAAATATTTAAATATTAAAATAATTGTATAATTTTTAAAAAAAATTTTAAAATTTTTTTTTTTGAAATTATATATTAAAAAAAATAATTTAAATTAATTAAATCGATTGTAATAATTCAATATAAAAAAAAAAAATTTTAAAAAAAAAAATTTTAATAATATAAAATTTTGTAATAAATATATTTTTATTTAAAATACTAATAAATTTATTAATTTATTAATTTTATTATTTAATAAAATTTAAAATTATTATTTTATTTTTAAATATTTATAAAACGTTCAAATTAAAAATTATTAATTTGAAACTTAAAATAAAAACAAATTACTAAAATTGAAATCTTTATAATTTTTCGTAAAAACGTTTTTATAAAATTTACGATATAAAATATACGTCGAATAAAAAAAAAAACTTGTTTATTATTAATTCGTTTATAAATCGTCGAACGAGTTTTTTTTTTTTAAAATAAAAAAAAATATTTTATTTAATAAATATATATTATAATATTGATATTTAATAAATATATTATTATTATTATTATTATTATTATTATTATTATTATTATTATTATTATTATTATTATTATTATTATTATTATTATTTAATTTTTTCAAAAAAAATCGTAAATTTTATTAACGTTTTTTTTTATTCGTTTAATAATATAATATAATAATTAAAATTTATTTAATATATTTATTTTAAATACAAAATAAAATAATATTATAAATAATCGAAAAAAAAAAATTTATTATTTTTTAAATAATAATAATTAAATGAATTTAATAGTTTTTTTTATTATTATATTTATTATATATTTATAATATTTTTATTTTTATTTTTTTAATATAATATTTAAATCGTAAATAAATTTTATATAAAAAAAATTTAATTTTCAATTTAAAATAAATTATTTTAAATTTTTTTTATATTAATATATATATTATTTATATTTATATTGAATTTTTATAATTAAATTTATTTTTTAAAAATATATTATTTTTTATACGTTTATTATTATTTTAAATTTAATAATTTATTATAAAAATTTAATAAAAAATTTTAAAATAATATTAATTATTTTAAAATAAAAATAAAATTTTTTAAAAAATATTTATAATAATTTTAAATATTATTAATTATATTATATTAAATTAAAAATAAAATAATAATAAATTTTTATAATTTTATTATTAAATTTATTAAAAATAAATTTTTTTTTAAAAAAAATTAATAATATTTATTTATAAAATCTTTTTAAAAAATTTATTAATTTTAATTAAATAATTTATTTTAATAATAAAAAATTTTATATTAATAAAAATAATTTTTAATTTTTATTATTTTAATTTTTATTAATATATAAATTATTTTTAAATTCGTTTTAAAATATTTAATATATATTATAAATATAATTTTAATTTTAATTTAAACTTTTATTTAAAACTTTTTTCAATGAATTTAATATTTATTTTATTATATTAATTTTTTATTTTTTATTTTTTTATATATTTTCATTTGATTTTTATTATATATTTTTTTTCGTTTAATTAATTTTTCAAAATATTTTATTTATTAATCGAATTAAATTAATTTTTTTTTATTTAATCGATTTTTTAAAATATTTTATTTATTAATCGAATCGAATTAATTATCGTTATATAAATTATATTAATATTAATATTTTATTTTTTAAAATTTTAATTTATTTTTTAAAATTTTTTATTATTATTATTAATATTCGATATTATTGTTTTTTTTTATTAAAATTTACAATTTTAAAAAAAATTATTTTAAATAAATTTTATTTATTATTTAAATTTTTTTTTATAATTATAAAAATTTTAAATTTTTATTTTTAAATAAAAATTTAAATTTATATTTTTTTTTTTAATTTTTTTAATTTTTATAATTTTTATAAATTTTATATTTTAATTATATATATTAATTTATATTTATTTAAAATTTTATTTATATTAATCGTTTTATATTTGTTAGTATTACTAAGAATACTTATTATTAATAATAAACTAAAAACGAAATAAACAAATAAATTAAATAATTCGTTGATTGATTATAAGTTCTAAATCTAATAAACGCGCAAAAATTGAAAAATATAATCTCAATTCTAGCGCAAGCGGCGCTAATCCCGATTTGATCTAGTATCGCACGTGACTACTAAACTAATATTGTACTCACATTAGTAGTTCTTTTTTTGTAATAAGAACTGGTCCAATTCAATTATCTAAAAAACGCTATTATTTTTTTTTTTATCGTAATTTATTAATACGTAAAACTCGCTAATATTTTAATACAAAAATCATATAATTAAATTTTGAAAATAATGCTAGTAAATTAATACTATTTTCGAAGTTCGTCAAAAATTATAAATATCGAGATTAAAATAATTCTTTTTTTATTATTTTTATAAATCAAATAATTACAAAATTCGAAATATAATACAAAAATTTTTTTTTTTTTATTTTTTTTTTTAAAAAATATTTTTTTTTTTTTTTTTTTTTTTTTTTTTTTTTTTTTTTTTTTTTATTTTTTTTTTCGTTTCTTTTTTTTTTTTTTTTTTTTTTTCTTTTTTAAAGTTTTATTAAGTATTGATTTTATTATAATATTTATTAAATTATTTTGATTATTGATTTATTAAATTTTTTATAATTTTTTACGTTTATACAATTAATAAAAAATTATAATATCGATTATAAAACGTTTTTTTTTGATCGTTCTCAATTTGATTAAATACTCGTATAACGAATATAAGTTTGTATAAACGATTATCGAGATTTTAAAAAAATCGAATTATTAAATAATTATATTAATAATAAATTCGATTACAATTATTATATCGATTTTTTTTATTATACTATATATCTCAAAAATTAAAACGCTTCTAATAACGCGTTTATTTTTAATAGAATTGTAATAAATAAAAAATTTTTTGATTTCGAACTTTTTATTATTCAATTAATGTTTATTTATTAGAATAATTTTATATTCAATTTAAAAATTAAAATTTTTATTATTTGCAAATAAATTATTAATAAAAACAAAAAATTTCGTCGTAAATAAATCGAAAGTAATATATTTAAATTTTCGATTTAAGTTTTTAATCTACTATTTTAATTTTTTATTCAATGTAACAATTTTTTTTTTCGTTAAATTTTAATATTAAATAATAATAAACAAATCGAAAATTGTTTCAAATTAATAAATTGTAATAATATAAATTTTTTTAATTCGTTGTTTTTAATATTTAATTTGAAAATTAAATAATTTAATTTTTTTATTGTAATTAAATTGTATTTTTGAATTAAATTAAAATGCATTTATTGAAAATCAATAATATTTCTAATATTAAAACTTTTTTAAATTTAATCAAAAATTTAATTTTATTGAATTCGTTTTTTTTAAAAATAAAAATTTTTTTTTTTATTAGTATAAACGTATCGTCGATTTACATTTTAATAATATTAAAAAGTTTTTTAATAATCGTAATTAGAAAATAAAAATCGTATATTAACGTAATTATAAATAGTTTTTTTTTATAATACTTATAATACGTAATTTATTAATATGTTTTTATTTTTGTAATTTTATACAAAAACTTTAAAATAATTATAATTATATTTAATAAATATAAATAGTAAATTTCTTTCGATAAACGTATTAATATAAATCGTTAAAAATTTGTTGTAAATTGAATATAAATTTAAATAATATTACGAAATTACATTCTAATTTTTTTGTTTAAAAATTAAACTAAAAAAAGTATTAAAACGACAATTAATTATTAATTAATTCTTTGTATTATCGAGAATTGCATAAAAATTATTTCTTTTTTTTCGTTATTATATTTTTAAATTACTAGTTTCGATTTTTCATAGAAAATATCGATAGTTTTACTTTTGATTTCATTGATTAATCTCGAATTGAAAATTTGAATTTTAATATATTTACTAAAATCGTATTAAACGAAATTAAAATTTTTTTTATAATTAAATTATCGATTTTTTTCTTTTAAAACGCTTTAAATAATTGTTCAAAAATTGTAATTATATTTTTTTTTTGTAATTTTAATAATAATTCTATATTATTTTTTTTTTATTTATTATAAAAACTATAAAAATTTTAATTTTTTTAACAATAATAATAAAAAATTAATTATTAAAATTTTCGTAATTTTTTTTATTATTTTTAATAAAATTATAATATTTATTTTATTTAAATTTTTTATTATATACGTTTTTATTTCGTGATTTTTTTAAACGTTTTTAATTACACTTTTTAATTAGTTTTTCGTTTATTTCGTTCGATTAAAAAAAACAAATTTTTTTTTTTTGATTTTTTTAATTATTAATTCGATTATAAACTTTTAATATTCTTTTTTTCGTATAATAAAATTTAATAATTATTAAACGAAAATTAATCAACTCGTAAAATATATCGATTATACATATTTCTTTATTAATTATTAATAGTTTATATAGTTTTTTTTATTCGCTTTTTTTATATTAAATACGTACTTTAAATAGAATTAATAAATTTAATATAAACTTCGTATTTAAATCGTTTTTTATTGAAAACGCGTTATTAATTTAACGTTAAATATATAAACAATATATTTTTTTAATAATTACTCGAATTATTTCAATTTTTTTAATAATTAATAATAATAATACGTCGTTACTAATCATTCTAAAGTATACTTTAAAAACTAATAATATAAATACAATATCGTTCGATTTTATCGAATTATTAATAGTTTTAATTATTATTTGTAAGATTATATTTTTATTGATTTGTTTTTCGATTAATTCGTCGTAAATAATCTTATAAACTCAATATAGTAAAATATAATATTTTTTTATTTTTTTTATATTATTATAAATTTCAACGAGTATTTTTTTGATTTCAATCGTTATTATTTTAATATTTTATTAAAATTTTATAAACGAGAAATTTTTTTCGATATCGTAAACAATATAATTTAATAATTTTTAATATATATCGATTTAATATATATATAATATATTTTATATTATTTTTATAAATATATTCTTTATGAATTTAATAATTTAAAATACTATAAACGAATTTATTACTTGTAAAACTAGTTTTCTTTTTAAATATAAAACGTTAATAATAATCGAATAATTGAATTTATAATTATTTTACAAAATAAATTTGAATTTTTTAAGTAATTATTTATATATTTAATAATAATAATAATATTTAATAAAATACTAAATATATTTAATATTTATATTATAATTAATTCGTTAAAAAATTCTTATAAAACGTCGTACTAATAAATAATCAAAACGTTTATACAATTGATATAGTTTTATATCGATAAAATAATTTCAAATTAAACTTTTTTTTGATTAATACAATAATATCTATAAATAGTTTTATTTTTTTATAATAAAAACGATTTTGTTTTTTTGAATCAAAATATTCTTTAAATTATCGAATTTTATACTTATAATATTTATATTTTAAATATAAAATAAAAAAAGTATATTTATAAAAACAATATAAAAAATAATAATATTTAATAAAATATCGATTCAAATAATTTTCTACGATAAAATAATGTTTTTATTAAAGCGAATTTTATGAATTTCGATTATAAATATATTTAATTAAATACTAATATCAAGTTTTTATAGTACTATAAATTGCGATTAATTAATAATTAATATTTTAGCGATTTTATTATTCGATATAATTTTTTGAAAAATTTCTAAAAAATATCGATTTTTAAAAGTAAAAAATAAATATTAATTCGATTCGAGTAATTCAAATTATAATAATAAAATATTAAATATATTTTTCTTTGTAATAATATAGCGAGTAAATTGATTATTTAAAATGATTATTGTTTGCGTATTATCGATTTTTTTAAGTTCAATAAAATAATTTTTATTCTCGTTTTTTATTTTTATATTTATTAGTAATTAATCAATTTTTATTATTTGATTATTTTTCGATAAACTTTTCATTTTTTCGATTTTAACGAAAAAATTCTAATAATAAATTATTGTAATATTTCGATTTATCGTATATTGAATTTACTATTAAAACTTTGTATATATTTATTATCGTTTTTTTATCGTATATTTTATTGATTAATATTTCGATTTACTATAAATATAGTATTTCTTTTAATATAATTCTCTTTAAAATCTATAATTTTTATAATATTTATTTCGAAAGTTTTTTCGATTTTAATATTTTCAATTTTATACTCGATCGCGTTTTTTGTTTTATTCTCTATAAATACGATCGATTTAATTTTAATTGAATTCGTTTTTTTTTTAATTTTAAAAATAAAATTTAAATTATATTATTATATTTCACGTGATCGCGTTACAATATTTACTATTGATCGCAATTCGATATAAACGTTTTTAAAAGTATTAATAAATTTATAAAAAATAAAATTGCATTTTTTAATATTTCGATAAATACTAATAATTTGATCTCGCAAACTATATTTCGTTTAATATTGTCGGTTCAATCATGTGATCGCTTAAGCGATCGACTAGATGATCTTAGTTATGATTTCTATTGCCCTTGGCAATAGTTGCTCTAGCGTCCACTTTTTAATCTTACGTCTACTCTGTTTAATTATATAGGTAGAGAGATGTCCCTTCTAAAAAAAAGCAAACAGAATTGAATTATTGATACTAGACTAAGATTTTAGTATTTCGTGATTTGTTTTTAGACGTTTTAATATTGATTAGTAATTGAATTCGTTCGATTATAGAGTAGTAAAGTTACTTACGAAGAGGCAACAATTAAATAAAATCGATCGAATAAAAAAGCTCAAATTGTACGCAATCTACTGGTTCAATTGAACGTGAGAAAAAGTAGTTTTTATTTGTATTAAAAAAGACTACTAGATTTTCAAAGAATATTGCGATTCCACGCTTACTTTGTTTTCCCCGGCTTGAAACTGGTTAATTCTCTACTCCACGCTTTATCGCGTATTAACAACGAGTACTTTATTGTAACTTATTAAACAATACTACAAAAAAAAAAAAAAAAACAATTCTTACGAGCCCGATACGAAGACTCGTCGAATCAATATATTTATCGAGTACAATACAACTCGATAAAATACTCTTCGAAAGTACGACTACATTCTCTCAAAGTACGATTTTAATCAAAGAAAAACTTTTCTACTATTTTTTTTACTTCTCGATTCAATACAATATACATTAGAATAAATATAGAGTTTCAAAGCGAGAAATAATCGGGACCATAAATTATAAATAGAATATAAAGAAACATTTCTAGAATAGACAAAAGAAATATTTAAAAAAAGAATAAATGAAAATACGAAAAGAAAACTACGTAAAACATTGCAAATAAATAAAGTATAAATATCGAAAAAACGATTTACTAAAGTCTTAAAAATATTAACAAACATCGCAAATGAAAAGGAACAATCAAAGTAATCGTATAAAAAGATTATAAAAATGAGCTTAATAAGAAACTTCAACTCATAGAAAAATACAATCGATCCAGAAATAGAATAAACTCGAAAACTAGCGTTTTTTACCATTTTTATCGAGAAAATTAAAAAAATAGTATTGATATCTTCGAACTCCCTTCTTCAATTACCAAAACTTGCTACAGGACTTTTTATAGAATAAACAACACTACTCGAACGTATAACACTTCAAAAACAATTCCAAGAACGCAATAAAACATTATTACTAGATTTACTACTAAAGAATAAAAACTCGAAACAAAACTCGTCGTTTTTACCATCACCAGAAACTAAAAAACTACCAAAGAATTCTAATCAATCAATATACAATTTTAATCGCGAGAATTAAATAATACCCAATCTCAATAGAAAATTAATTACTCTTATAAAAATTTACGACAACAAATTTAAATACTACGAAAAAAAAAATTTATTAAATATATTTATACGAATATTCGAAGATTTATATTCGAAAATAAACGTTAAATCTAAAAACTACTATAACGCGTTCTCGACTATATTTACCAACGAGATTAACGAGTTTTATTACTAGAAACTCACTGGAAAAAGTTTACCCTTCAATAAAATAATTGAAATTGTAAAATCGAACTTCGAAACCGAAAAACGTCGAAATAAAATATTCAATTAATAGAATACGATTATACTCGCATTAATTCGAGCGCAAAACCCAAACAAAACGACCCTCGAATACTTCGAAATACTACGCCAAAAACTGATCTAAAAATAGTTTAATCTACGTTCGAACATACAAACAAAAACTACTATACGAAACAAACTTTACTACGTTTACCGAAACGTACTAGAATACTATCAAACGCTTTTTCGATTTTCACCGAATTTTCAAACGATATACAAAAACGT
The DNA here is from genome assembly GCA_014904845.1 of Acephala macrosclerotiorum. Classification (NCBI taxonomy): domain Eukaryota; kingdom Fungi; phylum Ascomycota; class Leotiomycetes; order Helotiales; family Mollisiaceae; genus Acephala; species Acephala macrosclerotiorum. The sequence continues at coordinate 37,247 of MU119496.1, forward strand.
TCGCAACGCGATTTTACTTCAAACGAAAATAAAAACAGTTTTTAGAATTTTTATAATCGAAAAAAAAAAAATCTACTAAAATATAATCGAATTATACTTCGTAAACCACAAATATCACAGTAAAAATACTCGATATAGTAATTAAACTAATTACAAAAAATCGATAATATACTAAAACGAGAAAAAGTACTTCGTTTATAAAAATTCGAATTATTGAAATACTCACTATACGCTAAAAAAGAAAAAAAAAGCGTACGACGATTTTAAAAAATCGAAATCGTTCGATAAAAACAAAATAATTTAATTCGTAATTGAATTCAAAAAACTAAATTTTAATATCGTTGAGAAATACGAACAATTCGTCGTTGAACTTACTAAAAAAAGAAATTTACACGGAAACGATATTACGCGATCGATTAATTACTTTATAATATTCCACAATACGATTAATAGACTTAAAATCATCGAATTACTTAATCGTCAATCAATTTACTATACAATATCGAGTACTACAATACAATCGAAACTACTTTCGATATTTACTAATATAAAAACGTATTTGACGAACCGCTACGCATCAAACGTTTTCATAAACATTATAATCAATACTAGCGCCGTCCAACGATCGATTGTCGACGAAAATCAATACTTAACTTTTTAACGAATTCGAAACGTCAAATTGAACGAATCTAAAATTGGAAAAACAATAATCAAATTTAAAATCGATAAAACTTTATCTTTTGAAACTATCGATATCGATACACTAATTGAACGTATTACATTTCACGTGATCCTAGTAAACGTACCTTTCCTATTGTACTTTCAAAATATAAACAAATTGCGAATTAAATTCGATAATTTTAATAATATACTTATTCGAAATAAACGGCGTACGTCTATTATTAAAACGTTTAAATATTTTTAAATATTACTTAATTTACTCAAAAATTTAATTTATAGTAATTATAAGATTTCTATAACAAAAACTAGTTTTATTATTTATTATTTAATTGAAACAAAATTCAAACGATTGTACAAGTACTTCGAACATTTATCGATCGTTAAATTCGCACGAGTATTAAAACATAAAAAACATTTTACGAATTTCAAAAAAATTAAAAAAATAACGAAATTCTATTAACAATACCAAATAAATAATAAATCTCTCGATCGTTTCAAATTTACATTGTACAACGACTATAATTTTAATTATTTCATTTATTTAAACGTATTGTAAATCGACGGGAAATTAATACTTTAAATCGTAAACGAAATTACAATATTTTAAACCGCGAAATTTTTTATAAATATATCGACAAAAAAAGTATAAAACGTTTTTTGAGTGTATTAAATCGACGTTTACTTTGAATTATCGATATTTACTATTTATAATCTCGAAACGAATTTCAACTTTAAAGAATTTCGCGATAACGCTAAAAGTATAAATATCGATTTAAAGATTATATTAATAGAAACTCACAATTCGATTAATCTAATAAAAAAGTACTACACTTTATTGAAACGTGCGTATAATATACTATTTCGAGAATTTTTCGATTTGTAAAAAAAAAAGCGATTTCAAATAGTAATCAAAGTAATCAATAATACGACGAAATCGAACGATATTATTTTCATATTTTTTGTTTTCGACGTTTATTTTCAAATATTACAATAGAACGCGTTTATAGTATCAATTACCGTTAAAATTAAAGCGATAAAAAGTACAATAATCGCGATTCAAAAATGTTACGTTACTCGTCAAATCAATAACGCTTTATAGATAAAAAATAGTCCACGGAATTATTATTTGATCGATTTATTTCTAAATTCAAACGTATTTATTTAGAGAGAAAACAAAAGATAAAGAAAATTGTATACGTTTTTAATAGTAAATAAAAAAATATATCAATTACAATTATCAAATAAATTAAAAAACTTTCGTAGTACTATAATAAAACTATTTTATTAAAACTTCGAGTAATTTGAAAAACAATTAGAAAATTATTCATTAAAAAAAAACTTGTTAAAGAATTTAAACTTAAAATTAAACCTTTCTAAAAAGAGTTTAAAAACAAAAAAAAACATATTTAATTTATTTCACTCGATCGAGAAAATTTCATATACTTCGAAAAAAAATTCACGTCCATTTCGAATTATAATAAAAATCCCTTTTTACGTTCCTAGTCTCGACGAATACATCTATATAACAATTTGCATAAATATAAAAGTTTTCAAAGTTTATTTAATCGAGAAAAAGACTAAAAATAAACAATTGTTTATAGACCTTCGCGCAAAAAAAAATATTATTATTTTAAACGATCTATTCGCAGTTTCTCGTAAAAAGAAAATTAATAAACTAATCGCGAAAAAAGTCTTTAAATTGATTTCCAATAACTCGAAAAAAATTGACAACCAACGAATCTTCGACTCAAAATTAATAAACGAGATCAAAAACATAAAAACGATAACTCTATACGAGAAATCTCGTTTTATAATCCAAGTATTCAACGATAAAAACAAAAAAACAATACTAATTCAATCCCCGACCATTCAACGCGTTAATCAACGAATTATCGTCGCTTTAATTCCATTTCTCAAATCCAAAGAAATCAATCTTTACTTAAAAAATATTATCCAAATATACGTGCAATTAACAATTCCACTAGTACGTATTATCTTCGTCAAACCTTCGAAAGAAATAACGAATAAACTTCTATCGAACATCGTTTTTAAAGTGATTAAACCTTTTTACGAAGTTTCGAAAGCGGGAATGCACTAATATAAAACGTATAATATTTATTACAAAAACGAGTTTTCAATAGAATTTTTAATTTTCGATCTTTGTTTACTTATTACGAAAAGTAATTATATTCCATTCGAGATAATCGATATACAAATCGACAATACGCTTATCCTAGAAAATCAAATTTTTATAGAACTAGAGAACTTTAAACTGCAAAAGATCAAACTACTAATTAAATCTATAGAGTTTTTTACATCGAATATTTCTTTGTTGTTCAATGAATACAAATTAATAATAAATGAAATCGAAAATAAAATTGTACTTTCACAAAAAAAGCAAAGTAAATACTTAGATTTAATTAATTCGAAATCAAATTCTTATAAATAAACGTACTTTGAATAACGTACTCGAAAAGTATATATTAATTCTATTTACTAATCGGAAATTGCGTACGATATATCGATAGCAACTCAATATTAATATCTCGAAAAAGAACAAATTGTAGCGTTGAATAAGCGACTACAATAGCAAATAAACAATCTCGATTATAAACTTCGATTCTTTTATTTGAATTTATATTCAACGAAATTTTTCGTTTTTGTGAACGATTTTTTTACTATGAATGAAAATCTCAATTCGTAGATCGAATATATCGTCGTTTTTGGTAATAAAACTTATAGCGATAAACAATTCGACTTGTGAAACAATTTACTCCATTGGAATTCAACGAAGTACAAAAGAATTACTCGTATTGTTTTAACTTCTGAACTATATACAATGATAATAAAAATCGACATAGAAATCTCGATTTCTATTATTCTTAATCTTATTATAAAACGACTCGAGTTGAATTTAGTTTTCGTAATTATTTGCATCGATTTCTTCTTTTTTTACGAGTATATAATCAAGTTCGACACTACCAAGAAAAAGCGTCTTATAATTGATATTATAATCATTAAACAATCGTATAAACGCAAAGAACTTTCGAAGATTCAATAAATTACTAAAAATAGTAATTCAATTGATATTATAATTAAATCTAATACTAATAAAGTATTTAAATCGTTCGTTAGTACTAATCGCTTTAATATCAAAGTACAGAAATAAATACAATATTTCGAAGTTTAGAAATCAATCAATGAAAGTGAAAATAATAAAAAAAGCGATCGTTAAAAAGAATAATATTGGAAAGAAAAACGTATAATTATTATTTTAATGTTTTTAGTGTTTTTCGATATTTTCAGTGTTTTTGAGAACAGGGCTTTCGATTGGCTCAGAGGTTATAAACATTGGGTTTAAAGGAATTCTCTCAAGTTTAATCTGATCAATCAAGTATTACAATACGTGACGGCAATTGGTTCACGATCAAATTTCCTTCTAGTATTTGGTAGCGGGATAGTGCATTAGTAATCGCGGTAGTACTCTTTTCTATATCTGGTTTACGAGTTGAAAAGAGTATCTTCTCTCAAAAAAAGAATTACCAATGTCAGTTCAATTATATGATCGTTTAAACGATCGACTAAATAATTTTAACTATAATCTTTATTGCCCTTGACAATAGTTGCCCTAGTATCCATTTTTTAATCTTACGTTTACTCTATTTAATTATATAAATAGAAAGATGCCCCTTCTGAGAAAAAGCAAACAAAATTAAATTATTAATACTAGACTAAAATCTTAGTGTTTCGTAATTTGTCCTCGAATGTTCCAATAAATATTTTAATAATAAATCTAATTGAATCTTTTGAAATTAATCGAAAAATATTTATAAATATTTCAATTTAATTTTTATTAAATTAATCGTAATAATTTTCATTGAAATTATTTTTCTTTATAAAAACATATATAATTAGCGATTTTTTTTAATCTCGAAATAAATTTTTATTATTATTATTAATATAATAAAATCGAAATTTTTTTTTAAAAGTTTATTGAAATAAAACGCGTTTATACGTTTTATAAAACTAATAAAAAATATTTTATTGTATTAATTTTAAAATAATTCGATTTTATTACAATAATTATAAAAAATCGACAATTTGCGATTAAAAATATTATATAATTCTTTATTATACTTCTTATTATCGATATAAATCTTTATTAAATTTGTAAACAATTTAATAAAAATACTCTATAAATTATTATATTAATTCGATTACTATTGAAAAAATTACTAATAAATATATTAAATATTTTATATTATATTAAACAAATTCGTATTTATAAAAAAAATTGCAATAAAAAAAATATAAAAAATATTCGTAGAAATAATCGTATTTATAATAAAAAAATTCGTACTAGTAATTGAAATTATAAAAATAATTATATTTTAATTATTAAATACTAATATTAAAATACTTTGATTTACTAATTAAATTAATCGATTTTATTGAGAAAAAAATTTCTATTTTTTAATTAATCGATAATTTTTATTTATATTTATTTATAAAACTTTTTTTATTAAAATTTTTTTTTCAAATTATTAATAATAAACTTTTTATTTTTCGATATTTAAATTTCGTAAATACGTAAAAAGTTTTATAAACAGCGTATAAAATCTTTGTATATTAAACGTAAAATTTTTTACGAGTAATTCTCAAAGTTTTTTTTTAAAAGTATTTCTATAAATTACAATTAAAGTATTTTTTTTTTTTTATATATTTTAAAGCGATAAAAAATATATTTATTTAATATTATTTTATTGAGATTTTTATTGTTTATAGAATCGAAATTTTTTTTCTATTTATTTTTATCGTAAAAAAATTTAATTTTAAACAAATTTACTATTTTAAAAAATAATTATATAATAAATAATAAAAAAATTGAAAATTTTAATTTGAATTCGAATAAATATTATTATTAATATTTATACGCTTTTAATCAAATAACGAGTAAAAACGTAAAAAAAAATTTGAGAATTCGTTTTTAATATAAATTCGAGTAAATTAATACAAACTTAAAATCGCTTTTATATTCTTTTATTCGTTTTTCGTAAACGTTATTATTTTGTATAGTAAACGCAAACTTAAAAAATAGATACAAATTTAAAATTACTCTCGTATTATTCTCTTTAAATTTTTAATAATCTCGATATTTTTAACGCGTTTTTATAAGAGAATTCTTATAGATTTTTATTTTTTCGAAAATATATTAATTATTTTAAGTATTTTCTTACAAAAAAAAACTATTTAAAGAATTTTTTTTTTTTTATAAATTAATCTCTTTTAAATAGAAATTTAATTATTTTATAATTAATTAAATAACTATTAATTAGTATTAATATTACTAAAAATACTTATTATTAATAATAAATTAAAAACGAAATAAACAAATAAATTAAATGATTTATTGATTGATTATAAAATTCTAAATCTAGTAAACGCGCAAAAATTGAAAAATATAATCTCAATTTTAGCGCAAGCGGCGCTAGTCCCGATCTGGCCTAGTACCGCACGTGACTACTAAACTAATATTGTATTTACAATATATATATATATAAAATTAATATAAAATAAAAAATAAATTCAAATAATAAATTATTTATTATAAATTGAAAATATTTATTATATTATAAAACAATAATAAAAAATATAAAAAATAAATAAAAATGAATAATTTAAAAAAAAATTATATATTTTTTTTATTTTATAAATTTTATAAAATTATTTTATTTTTATTTAAATTTTTAAAATTTTTATTAAAATAAATATATTATTATTTTAAAAATTAAAAATTGTATTATTAAAAATATTATAATTGTTTTTTTTTAAACGTTAAAAACGTATATTAATAAATATAAAAAACTTTATTATAATATAATTATAATAATATATTATATTATAATATTTTTATAATTTTAATAAAATAATATATTTTAATTATATAATTTATTATAATTACAATTATTTTTAATAAAAAATAATACTTTAAAATTTTTAAATAAAAAAAATAAAAAAAAAAATTTATTATTATAATTTAATATAAAATCGATATTTCGATTATTTTTTAAAAATATTAATTTTTTAATTTTTTAAAAATTATATATTTTAATTATATAATATATTATAATTATAATAAGTTTTTATTAAATTTAATTTTATTTTTATTAATAACGTATTTAAAATATTATAAATTTTTTATTATTATTATTATTATTATTATTTTATTATTATTATTAATATTTTATTTATTTATTATAAAATATTTTAAATTTTTAAAATATATTAAAATATTAATATTAAAATAATATTTTTACGAAAAAAAAATATTTAATATAAAATAAAATATTATAATATTTAAATAATATAATATTTTTATTATAAATATTTTTCGTATAATTAAACGTATATTTTAATTTTAAAATAAAAAAAACGATTTTTCACGAAATTCAAAAAATAAATAAACGACGAAAAATAAATTGAAAATTTTTATTAATTAAAAAAAAATATAACGCGTATTAATACACGTTTTAATAAATTCGAACGACGAATTAATTATATTATTTTTAATATCGTTATTATATTTATAAATAATAAATTAAATATTAAAAACAAAAAATTAAATATTTTTATTAATATAAAAACTAATAAAAATATTAAAAGTTTTTTTAAAATTTTAAAATTTTTAATAAAGTTTATTAATATGTTTTTTTAATAAATAAATCTTTTTTTATTTAATTAATTTATAAATATTAATTATTTTTAAAATATTTAAAATTCGTTTTAATCGAATTAAAATTAATTAAAAACAAATTTTAAAATTCGTTTAAAAAATATTTATATTTTGCGTTTTATTAATATAAAATAAAAAATATTAAATATAATTTTAATATTATAAATATTATTATATTAATATTATTTTATATATTAATTATATTAAAATTATTAAATTAAATAATAAATCTTATATTTGTTTATATATATTTATTAAATTATTTTTATTTTATATATTAAAAAAATTAAAAATTATAATTTTTTATAAAAATAATAAATATTAATTCATTTTATAAAATAAATTAAAATAAATATATAAAAAATACGAATTTTAATTTTTGATATTTTTTAATATTTAATAAGTTTTTTATTAATTTATTTATTTTTAATTATTTATTTAATAATTTGTCTTTTTTTTTTTACGATTTAATTTAATTTAATTATATAAATTACATTTTAATACATTATATCGAAATAAATATTATATAATATTTACGTACGATTTAAAATCGCATATAATTAATATTATTTTATTTTTATTTTCGAAATAAAATTTTTATATTTCGAGTTTCGTTTTTTAAATAATTTTAATCAATTATAAATTAATACGTATATTAAAATTCAAAGTAAAATTTTACGTGTTTTTAAATCGTTTTATTAATAAATTTAATATTTTTAATATAATATTAATATTAATTAATAATTGTTTTCAAATACGAATTAATAAAAATTTACTCAAAAAAAAATTAAATTGTAAAATATAAACTTCGATATAAAATAGTACTAAAAAAAATCGATATTACGTTTTTAAATATTATCGAATTACAAAAAAATTTTATTATTTTTTTCGTAGAAATAAAATTTTAACGTTTTTTCGATTTTTAAAAACTTGAAAAAATTAATTATAAAAAAATTCGTATTTTTAAATAATTAATTCAAGTTTATATTTATTACATAAAATAAAATCGTTTATAAACTCGAAGAAAATAATAATTGTTTATATTCGATGAAAAACATTATTCGATTTCAAGTTTTATTTAAAATAATATTTATTTATTTTTTTATTTCGATTAAATTTATTTATTTTTTACAATTTCAAATTAATCGATTAATTGTACAATTGTATTATTTTATGATTACATAAAACGTTTACGTTTATTTACTTTTTTATTCGTTTTATTATTCGTTTTAAATCGTTTATAAAAATCAATTATTTATAAAATATTTATAGAGTTTTTATAAAACATTTAAAGTATTTATATAACGATTAAATAAAATTATCGATAAAATATATTTATATATTTATTACTTGATTAAAAACTACGAAAATACTATAATACTTTCGAGAATTATATTTTTTCGATTATTCGAATTAAATACGAATAATAATCAAAATAATTAAAATATAAATATAATAAAACAAAATAGAAAAAAAAACTCGATTTTACGAAAAACGATATTAAAAAAAAGCAAATAAACGAATACATTATATATATAATAAAGTTTTATAAAAAAAAATTATATAAATAATTTTTTTTAAAAATATTTAAAAGAAAACTTTTAAAAGTTTATTAAGAAAATATTGAAATTAATAAATAAAAAATTTATACGAAAATTCAAAATTTTTTTACGAGTTTATAAAGTTTACGTAATCAAAAATAAACAGTTTATTATTGAAAAATTAAAAAAAATTATTAATAAAAAAAATATTATAAATAAATTATAAAATATATATATATATATTTATATAAAAAAAATTTCTATTTTTAATATTATTTAAATAATATTTAAAATAAATTTAATTATAAACTAAATATGATTTTTTAAAGTAATTTATTTTTACCAATATAAGATTTTTAATTTTTAAACGTTCAATTTCAAAATATTCAATTTTTAAATATTTAATTTTCAAATCGACAATTTTACTAATTAATATACTAATAAAATAATTTATAAAATTAAAAAAATGTAAATTTTAAATAGAATATTTAATCGAATAATAATTTTCAATATAATAGTTTTTAATTATTATAAAATACATCGATTAAATTATTTATAGATTTAATAAAAATATATATTAATAATAATAAAAAATACGACGAAAAATTGTTCGATATTTTTAATATTAAATTGTAAATTTTTTACGATTCTTATTTTAAAATTAAATTACTAAAAAATCAATATAATAAAATATTTTATATTATATTTATAAATTGTACGAATTTATTTTATTATAATAAAATAATAAAAAAAAATTATAATTTTATAATAATAATAAATATAATTTAAATATATTTTAAAACGAACGAAAATCGATAATTATATATATTTTTATAAAAAGAAATTACGTTATTACGAATTATTGTAATCAATTAATCGAAAATTAAATTAAAATATTTTTAATTATTTTTCGATTAATTTTAATAAATTTAATATAGTTTATTTAATAAATATTATACAAAGTATAATTTTCGAGATCAAATTATTAACGTTTATTAAAACGTTAAAAAATGTAATTTTATATTCTATAAATTTATAAATACGTTTAAAAGTATTTATATTAAATTACAATTAATAATCGATATTGTAATACGTTTACAAAAAATATAATAATATAATAATAATCTCGATCGCAATTTTTAAGAAAATTAAAAAAATTAAAATAAAATCGATTAAATATACGAAAAATGCGATAAAAAAACGTAAATATAAAATAATTTCAATTTTTCGATTTTTTCGATTCGATAAAAAAAATAAAAAAAAATTTCAAAATCGTAATAATTATCGTATAAATCGCGAATATAAAAAGAAATTTTATTAAAAAAAATATTATATTTATAATAAATTTAATTATTAATCGATAAAAAATATAATAAAAAAACGATAATAAATATATTTCAAATTTTAATAATATGTTTAATATATTATTAATCGCGATATTATAATAATTTATTATTAAAAATTTTTTTATTGAATATAAAAATATAAAAAATCTCTCGAAAAACGATAAAATCGAAAAAATCGATTAATTATTAATAAATATAAAAATAAAAAACAAAAATAAATTTTATTTTATTAAATTTAAAAAAATTAATAATATTTAAACGATAATTATTTTAAATTATTAATTTATTCGTTATATTATTACGAAAAAAAAAATATTCAATTTATTTTTATAATAATTTAATAAAAATTTAATATTTATATTCGAAAATCGTTATTCGTTTAAAACTTTTTAAAGAATTATATTAAATAATAAAATCGTAAAAATATTAATAATCGATTAATTACAATTTTAAATACTATAAATATTAAAACGTTCGAGAACAAATCACGAAACACTAAAATTTTAATCTAATATCAATAATTCAATTCTGTTTGTTTCTTCTCAAAAGAAGTATCTCTCTATCTATATAATTAAACAGAGTAAACGTAAGATTAAAAAGTGGACGCTAGAGCAATTATTACTAAAAGCAATAGAAATCATAATTAAGATCATTTAATCGATCGTTTAAATAATCACATGATTGAATCGATACTGGCAATTCTTTTTTTGAAAAAAAACGCTTCTTTCAACTCGTAAATCAAATACAAGGGAGAGTACTACTGCGATTACCAACGCGCTATTCCGCTATCAAATACTAAAAGGAAATCTGATCGTGAATTAATCGCCGTCACGTGTTGTAATATTTGATCGATCAGATCAAACTTGAAAGAATTCTTTTAAACCCGGTATTTATAACTTTCGAGTCAATTGAAAATTCTATTCTCGAAAACATTGAAAATATCGAAAAACACTAAAAACATTAAAATAATTACTATACGTCTCTTTTTTTAGTGTTATTTTTTTTAATGATTATTTTTTTTATTATTTTCGTTTTCGTCGATTAATTTCTGAGCTTTAGAACGTTGTACTTATTTCTGTACTTTAATATTAAAGCGATTGATATTAACGAGCGATTCAAGTGTTTTATTAGCGTTGGATTTGATTATAATATTAATTGGATTATTATTTTTAATAATCCATTGAATCTTCGAAAATTCTTTGCGTTTATACGATTGTTTAATAATTATAATATCAATCATAAGACGCTTTTCTTTGGTAGTATCGAGTTTGATTATATATTCGTAGAAAGAGAAAAAATCGATACAAATGATTACAAGAATTGAGTTCAATTCAAATCATTTCATAATAAAATCAAAAATAATAAAAATCGAAATTTTTATATCGATTTCTATTGTTATTGCGTATAACTCAAAAACTAAAATAGTACGAGTAATTCTCTTGCATTTCATTGAATTCCAATGAAATAAATTGCTTTACAAATCGAATTATTTATCGCTATAAGTCTCATTACTAAAAACGATAATATATTCGATTTACGAATTGAAGTTTTCATTCATAGTAAAGAAACCGTTTACAAAGACAAAGAATTTCATTGAATGTAAATTTAAATAAAAAAATCAAAGTCTACGATCGAGATTATTTATCTACTATTATAATCGTTTATTCAACGCTACAATTTGCTTCTTTTCGAGATATTAATATTGAATTACCGTCGATATATTGTACGCAGTTTTCGATTAGTAAATAAAACTAATATATATTCTTCGAGTACGTTACTCGAGATACGTCTATTTATAGAAGTTTAATTTCGAATCAATCAAATTTAAGCGCTTATTTTATTCTTTTTACGAAAGTACAATTCCATTTCCGGTTTTATTTATTATTAACTTGTATCCGTTAAATAGTAAAAAAGTATTCGACGTAAAAAACTCTATAAACTTAACTAATAGTTTAATCTTTTACAGTTTAAAGTTTTCTAGTTCTACAAAGGTCTAATTTTTCAAGATAAGCGTATCGTCGATTTGTATATCGATTATTTCGAATAAAATATAGTTACTCTTTGTAATAAATAGACAGAAATCGAAAATTGAAAGTTCTATCGAGAGTTTGTTTCTGTAGTAAATACTATACGTTCTATACTAGTGCATTTTCGCTTTCGAGACTCCGTAAAAAGATTTAACCACTTTGAAAACGACGTTCAATAGAAACTCATCCGTTATTTCTTTTAAAGACTTGACGAAAATAATACGTACTAATAAAATTGTTGATTGTACGTATATTTGAGTAATATCTCTCAAATAAAAACTGATTTCTTTGAATTTGAGAAATAAAATTAAAACGACGATAATTCGTTGATTAACGCACTAAATAATCGAAAATTGAATTAATATTGTTTTCTTGTTTTCATCGTTAAATACTTAAATCACAAAACGAGATTTCTCGTATAAAATTACCGTTTTCATACTTTTGACCTCGTTTACTAGTTTTGAGTCGAAAATTCGTTGATTACTAATTTTCTTCGAATTATTAAAAATCAACTCAAAAACTCTTTTCGCGATTAGTCTATCAATTTCTTTTCTACGAGAAACTGCGAATGAATCGCTTGGAATAATAATAATTTCTTTTGCGCGAAAGTCTATAAACAATTGTTTATTTCTAGTTTTTTTCTCGATCAAATAAACTTCGAAAACTTTTACATTTATACAAATTGTTATATAAATATATTCGTCGAAATTGGAAACGTAAAAAGAAATTTCTATCGCAATTCGAAATAAGTATAAATTTTCTTTCGAAATATACGAAGTTTTTCCAATCGAGCGAAATAAATCAAATATATTTTTCTTTATTCTCGAATTTTTTCTAGAGAAATTTGATTTTAAATTTAAATCCTTTGACAAGTTTTCTTTTAATAAATAATCTTCTGATTATTTTTTGAATTATTCGAAATCTTAATAAAATAATTTTACCGTAATACTACGAAAACTTCTTAATCCATTTAACAATTGTAATTAATATATTTCTCTATTTATTATCAAAAGCGTATACAATCCTTTTCATCTTTTGTTTTCTCTTCAAATAAACACGTTTAAATTTAAAAATAGATCAATCAAATAATAATTCTATAGACTATTTCTTATTTGTAAAACGTCGTTAATTTGACGAGTAACGTAACATTCTCGAATCGCGATTATTGCACTTTCTACCGCTTTAATTCTAACGATAATTAATACTACAAACGCGTCCTATTATAATATTCGAAAATAAATATTAAAGACAAAAAATATAGAAATAATATCGTTCGATTTTGTCGTATCATTAATTACTTTGATCACTATTTGAAATCGTTTTTTTTTTCGTAAATCGAAAAATTCTCGAAGTAATATATTATACGCACGTTTTAATAGAGCGTAGTACTTCTTTATTAAATCAATCGAGTTATAGATTTCTATTAATATAGTTTTTGAATCAATATTTATACTTTTAACGTTGTTACGAAATTCCTTAAAATTGAAATTCGTTCCGAGATTATAAATAATAAATATCAATAGTTCAAAATAAACGTCGATTCAATACGCTCGAAAAACGTTCTATACTTCTTTCATCAATATATTTACAAAGAATTTCGCGACTTGAAATATTATAATCTCGTTTACAACTTGAAGTACTAACTTTCTATCGATTTACAATACGTTTAAATAAACGAAATAATTGAAATTATAATCGTCGTACAATATAAATTTAAAACGATCGAAAAATTTACTATTCATTTGATATTACTAATAAAACCTCGTTATTTTTTTAATTTCTTCGAAATTCGTAAAATATTTTTCACGCTTTAATACTCGCGCGAATTTAACGATCGATAAATATTTAAAGCGCTTATATAATCGTTTGAATTTCGTTTCAATCAAATAACAAATAATAAAATCGATCCTTGTCGTAAAAATTTTACAATTACTATAAATCAAACTTTCAAATAAATCAAACAATATTCAAAAATATTTAAACGCTTTAATAATAAGTGTATACCGTTTATCTCGAATAAATACGTTATTAAAATTATCGAATTTAATTCGCAGTTTGTTTATATTTTGAAAATACAATAGAAAAAGTACGTCTATTAAAACCACGTAAAACGTAATACGTTCAATTGACGTATCAATATCGATAATTTTAAAAAATAAAATTTCGTCGATTTTAAATTTAATTATTACTTTTTCAACTTTAAATCCGTTTAATTTAACGTTTTAAATCCGTTAAAAAATCAAATATTGATTTTCGTCGACAGTCGATCATTAGACGACGCTAGTATCGATTATAATACCTATAAAAACGTTTAATACGTAGCGATTTATCAAGTACGTTTTTATATTAGTAAACATTGAAAATAATCTCAATTGCATTGCAATACTCGATATCGTATAGTAAATTGATTAGTAATCGAGTAATTCGATAATTTTAAGTTTATTAATCGTATCGTAAAATATTATAAAGTAATTAATTGATCGCGTAATATTGTTTTCGTGTAAATTTCTTTTTCTAGTAAATTCAACGACGAATTGTTCGTATTTCTTAGTAATATCAAAATTTAATTTTTCGAATTCAATTACAAATTAAATTATTTTGTTTTTGTCGAATGATTTCAATTTTTTAAAATCGTCGTACGCTTTTTTTCTTTTTTTTAACGTATAGCGAGTATTTCAATAATTCGAGTTTTTATAAATAAAATACTTTTTTTCGTTTTAATATATTATCGATCTCTTATAATTAATTTGATCGCTATATCGAGTATTTTTATCGTAATATTTGCGATTTGCGACGTATAATCCGATTATATTTTGATAAACTTCTCTTTTTCCGACTATAAAAATTTTAAAAACTGTTTTTACTTTCGTTTAAAATGAAATCGCATTGCGAACGTTTTCGTATATTGTTTGAAAATTTGATAAAAATCGAAAAAACGTCTAATAATACTCTAATACATTTCGATAAACGTAATAAAACTTATTTCGTATAGTAGTTTTTGTTCGTATATTCGAGCGTAAATCAAACTGTTTTTGAATCAGTTTTTAGTATAATATTTCGAAATATTCGAAAATCGTTTTATTTGAATTTTACGCTCGAATTAACGCGAATATAATCGTATTTTATCAATTGAATATTCTATTCCAACGTTTTTCAATTTCGAAGTTCGATCTTACAATTTCAATTATTTTATCGAAAGATAAACTTTTTTCAACGAGCTTCTAGTAATAGAACTCACTAATCTCGTCGACAAACATAATCGAAAACGCGTTACGATAATTCTCAGATTTAATATCTACTTTCGAATATAAATCTTCGAATACTCGTATAAATATATTTAATAAATCTTTTTTTTCGTAATATTTAAACTTATCGTCGTAGATTTTTATAAAAGTAATTAATTCTTTATTAAAACTAAGTATTATTTAATTCTCGCGATCGAAATTGTATATTAATCAATTAGAATCCTTTAACAATTTTTCAATTTCTAGTAATAATAAAAACGACGAATTTCGTTTCAAGTTTTCATTCTTTGACGACAAATCTAATAACAATATTTTATTGCGCTCTTAAAATTGTTTTTGAAATATCGTACGTTCGAGTAATATCGTTTACTCTATAAAAAGTCCTGTAGCAAGTTTTAATAATTAAAAAAAAAAGTTCAAAAATACCAATATTATCTCTTTAATTTTCTCAATAAAAATAGCGAAAAACGTTAATTTTCGAGTTTACTTTATCTTTAGATCGATTGTATTTCTCCATGAATTGAAATTTTTTATTAAATTCATTTCTACAATTTCTTTATACGATTACTTTGATTGTTTTTTCTCATTTGCAATATCTATCAATACTTTTAAAACTTTAATAAATCGTTTTTTCAATACTTATACTTCGTTCATTCGCAACGTTTCACGTAGTTTTCTTTTTATATCTCTATTTATTTTCTTTTCAAACATTTTCTTTGTTTATTCTAAAAATGTTTCTTTATATTCTATTTATAATTCATAGTCTCAATTACTTCTCGTTTTAAAACTTTGTATTTATTCCAATGTATATTGTATCGAATCGAGAAATAGAAAAAGTAATAAAAAAATCTCTCTTTAATCAAAGTCGTATTTTGAAAAAATATAATTATATTTTTGAAAAGTATTTTATCGAATCGTATCGTATTTAATAAATATATTAATTCGATAAATCTTCGTATTAAATTCGTGAAAATTTTTTTTTTTTTTTTTTTTTTTTTTTGTTTTATTCAACAAATTACAATAAAATACTCGTTGTTAATACGCGAAAAAGCGTAGAGTAGAAAATCAATTAGTTTTAAATCGGGGAAAATAAAGCGAGCGTGGAATCGCAATATTCTTTGAAGATCTAGTAATCTTTTTTAGTACAAGTAAAAACTATTCTTTTTTACGTTCAATTGAATCAGTAGATTGCGTACAATCTGAACTTTCTTATTCGATCGATTTTATTCAATTACTGCCTTTTTGTAAGTAATTTTACTATTCTATAATCGAACGAGTTCAACCATTGATCAATATTAGAACGTTCGAGAACAAATCACGAAACACTAAGATCTTAGTCTAGTATCAATAATTTAATTCTATTTGCTTTTTCTTAGAAAAAGTATTCCTCTACCTATATAATTAAACAGAGTAGACGTAAGATTAAAAAGTGGACACTAGAGCAATTGTTGCCAAAGGCAATAGAGATTATAACTAAGATCATCTAATCGATCGCTTAAGCGATCACATGATTGAATCGACAATAAAAAATCAATAATAAAATTTAATTAAATATATTAATAATCGATGTTTATAAAATTCGATTTAATAAAAAAATTATATTATTATAAAAAACAATTCAAATTAATACGTTTTTAAATATTATAATATTTTATATTATTTTTATTTTATATTTAAAATATAAATAAAATAAAAATCAAATTTAATAATTTTAAAAACGTTTTAATTTAAAAAAATAAAATTATTTACAAATATTATTTTATTAAAATAAAATTATAATAATTATATTAACAATTTAAATATTTATTAATATAATATTTATTAAAAAAATTTAATATACAAATTGTAATATAAATATTAAATATATTTAATATTTTATTAAATATTATTATTATTATTAAATATATAATAAATTATTTGAAAAATTCAAATTTATTAAAAATTTTATATTTAAACGAACGTACTAATAATATTAATAATATATTAATAAAATTCTAATTATATTTTATTACGATAATTATTTTTCGTATATTTTATAATAATATTAATAATTAATATTTGATCTATTTCTATAAAATGTAAAAACAATAATAAATATTTTCGATTTCGATAAAAATTATTTAATAAATTATAATATTTATAAAAATATATTTGAATTTATTACAAATTAATATTTATAATAGTAAATTCCGATTAAAACTCGATATAAACGTTTATAAAATATAATATTTTTATTAAATTAAATCAATTATTTCTCAAAATAATACTCGTTTTTTTGTGTTTTTAAATTTGCGATTGTAATTTATAATATCAATTTGTGAAAAAAATTGTATAAAAATATTAATTAAAAAAATTAATAATCGATTTTGTTTTAATAAATCGAGTATATATTGTAGAAAAGTAATAAAGTATAAAGCAAAAAGATCCAATCGTAGATCAATTCGTTTTAATCAATAGATTAGATTTATTCGAAGTAATTCGTAATTCGTAAATCAATCAATCAATCAATTAAAGTAGAAATAGAAAAAGTTGTTGATTAGTTTATAGTAAGCGAAAATTCTTTATGTACTAGAAACTACGTAATTAGTACTGCTTTCGAAACTAGCTATTTACAAATTTTTTTGAAAAGAAAACATATAGTTTTACTACAATCGTTCTTCTATATAACGAGCTCGTTTCGAGCCTCGAAAAAAAGAACTAGAAAAAGAAAAAAAACTCACTCTAAGCAAAGATCTCAAAATTCGAAATCTTTCAAATCATTGTCGTTTTCTTTTAAAAATTTAATAATCTTTTTAATATCTCTATCAACGTTAAATTTTTCTACAGTTTGCTTTTTTTTTCTTTTAAGATTTAATAAAAAGAAAAAAAGTAAATGAATCTTAAACTCAAATTTATCGTTAGAAATAATCAAATACTTTTGATTATTTTCTATAAGTATTATCAATTTCTCAGTCTCGTATCTAAAAAAGAATTTATTATTAAAAAATATTTTTATTTTTTTTATTTCAAAATATCGAAAAACTAATTTGATTTAAATTATAATTTGTTTTTATTAATAAGTATACAAATATTTATTACTAGACGAATTCTAATAATCTAACTATTGAAAAATTTTATATCGAATAATAAAATAATCTAAAAATTTTATACAACGAATTATATCGAAAATTGCATTAATTTATTTAAATTGAATACTATTAAAAAAAGATTTATCGTTAAAAAATTCTCGAAATCGACTCTCAAAAAAAGCTCGAAACTTGTTATGAACTTCTTTAAATTCTTCGTAAGTAGTATCGCCGATAATTCTTTTGCTAGTACTAATAAATACTAAATTCACGAAAAATAAAGTAAAAAAACTAGAGTTTTTAAAATTCTCAGCGTATTTTCGATCGATAAAAATCTCTATTTTATAGACGTATAATTTCAATTTTTGAGATTCTTTTTTTATAATATTTAATTGAATTTATTTCAAAAGATTTCTAATTAAAATCCGATTTTTAATACTAAAAAAGAGATCTATTCAAATAATTTCTTTAGAGAATCGAAATAATTAATTTATCGTTTTTTTATACTCGCTAAATCGCGAATAAATTATTTAAAATTTATCAAAAAAAAAAAATTTAATATATAATAAATTTAAATCTTAAAATATATTTATTTCTTTTTCGTAGAAAAATTAATTAATTTTACTATTTTAATAGAGTTTAATAAACTGAAAAAAACAATAAAATAAAAAAAATAATTTCTAAAAAAATCGATAAAATAATAATTACAATCTAAAATCTATTTACAAGAATTGAACGATGAAAAAAAAATACGTATTATATAAAAAAAAAAATTTACTAAAAAAAGTTTATTAGTAGTAAAATTTCAATATATTAATTTTTTTGAGAAAAATTAATAAAATATTTTTTTTTTTCGTTTATTTAAAAAAATTTTATAAAGTAAAAACTATTGCAATTTTTAGATTAATAAACGATTTAATCGAAAAAATAAAAATAAAAACGATAAAAATTCGCGAAAATTAAAATCGGTTTTTTGTTAGCGTTTTTTGTTTATATTAAAAAATAGTTAAAATATCTATAAATTAGAAATGAGTATTAAAATAGATTTAAATAAATTGAAAACTCTTTTTTTTAGTATACAATTTATAAATTTTAAATAATTGTATTTTTATAATTTTAATTTGTTTTTTATCGTTTTCAAAGTATAAATCGAGATTTTCGTAAAGCGTTATATAATAAATTTAATAAAATTATTTAATGAACAAATACTTGTAAATATTGTAAACAGTATTTAGAATTTTAATGCGATTAGTGAAATTTAAAGTATTAAAAAAAGCAACGTTTAATTTCTAAATATCGTTTATATTATACGCGCAATTAATTATTGAGCGTATATTATTTGATTAAAACTCGTAAATTGATTAAAATAAAGTAATATTAAATTGCAATAAAATAATAATAATTTTGTGTTTTTTTAATGTAAATGTAAATATATTGTAGTATTTTTTATTATTAGTAATAAATTTTTTAAGTTTAATTAATATAAAAATCGAAAAAAAAAAAAAAACGAATTAAAAAATTCGAAAAATTTAAAAGATTTAAAAAAGTAGAAAGTTTTACATAAAAAAATTAATAATAATAATATCGTTATTATCGTTATCGTTATTATTATTATTATTATCAATTAATAAAATTAATTAAAAAAATAAAATATTAACGTTAATAATTTCTTAAGATTTAATGCTTTAAATATTTATATTACTAATAGTAATAATCGATTATTCTTTAAATTTATTCGCAAAAATTGAAAAAAGTTTTTTAATATATTTTCTAATTATTAAAAGTTCGTAAAAATAAAAAATAAAACGCAATTTTTTTAAGTTTACTTTATTCAAATTTGTAATTATTAAATCGTCGTTCGCATTTTTTAAGTATATTAACGCTTTTTTGTAATCGATAAATCGAAAAAATATTTTTGTAAATAGTATATTATAGATTTTGTTTTTTTCGATAATAATTATATTAATAATTTTAATGATTTCGTGAGACGCAAAACGTTTTATACGAAATATTTACTCGAGTTTTTAGTATATATATTTGTTGTAAAATCTATTAATAGAATTTTTAATAAATTATTGAAATATTTGAACTCGAAAATTTTTTTTTTGATTATAATATTTAAATATATTATTAAAAGTTTTGATCAAATTAAATCGAGTTTATTAAAGTGCAATACGCGATTTTTCAATTTTATTTACTTTAAAAAGAAAATCTTTATTTAAGACTATATATTATTTTAAAATTTTTTTAGAAAATTTTAAAGTAATACTATTTTTAATTTTTTTTTTTTATTTAATTAAAATTTTTTTTATTATATTTTTAGTTTTTATAAGTTTATTATTAATATTACTAATTGTAATTATTTTCTTTTCAAATAGTAATCTATTGATAATTTTTTATAGCTTATTAAAATCGCGTTATACGATTTATATAAGCGTATTATAATTATTTTCGTTTTGTTTTCTATACGCGAAATTCGTATTTTCGAAGTTTAATAAAATATTTCTTTAAAATATAATAGTAATATTACAAAAATTTCGAAAATAAAAATTAAAATTATAGAATTTGCGTATAAAAAAATAATATAATAAATTAATCGAATTTTAAAAATAAAAAACATAAATTTAAAAAAAAAAAATCTATCAATAAAATCGAAAAAAATTAAAAATTTTTATGTTTATAAAAAGATTACACAAAAAAAGCAAATAAATATTTTTGCGTTTTGAATAATTGAAAATTGTGAGATTTGTTTGTTTTTACAAGAAAATTTTTTAGAATATATTAATATATATAATTGAAATATTGTAATATTAATTTCAAATAAAAAATTTTAAAAATTTTAAATAAACAATTTTATATTGATTTTTTATAAAATGTATTAAATGAATTTTGAAAAAATAAAAAATAAAAAAAATAAATATAAATTCTTAAAAAAAATCGTTATAAAATGTTTAAATAAATAAAGTATATTCGATTAATAAAATTACTTGTATATAAAATAATACAAATTAGAATTTTAAAAAAATAAAAAAAGAAATAAATAATATTAAAAAAAAATTGTAATTTTTAAATTAATATAAAATTGAAAAATTGTAATTAAAAAATTTTAAAAAAAAAAAAAATTAAAATTAAAATTTTTTTTTTTATAAATTATAATAAATATTGTATTAATAAACGTTTATATAATTTGAATATAATCAAATGTAATCGAAATACATTTAAATATATCGAAATATATTTAAAAATATTTAAATATATTAAAAAATATTTTTTATAGATTTTAAAAATCAAAATTTTTTAAGATTTTTTAAAAAAAAAAAAATAATACAATTTCGTTTTTTTATATAATAAAATCGTTTTAATTACAATAAAAAAAAAGTAAGATTTTCGAAATATAAATAGAGTTTATTAAAATAAATAAAAGTATTTTAAAAAAAATCGATAAAAAAAAAATATTACTATAAATAGAAAAAAAAAAAAAATTTTTTCGATTAAAAAATCGTTATTATTTCGAAGTTTAATAAGTTTTTTTTATTTATTTAATTTTCAAAGAATTATATATATTTATTTTTTTCGATTTTATTGAATTTAAAAATACGAATTATAATTTCAATTCTTTTTTCAATTTTTTGAGTATTTTATTTATTACGAAATTTTTTAATCGTTTTTTTTTTGGTATTTATATTTTTATTATTATTAAAATCAATAAATTTAATAGTATTTTCGTTTTTATTATTGTTTAAAGAATTTTAATATTTATTTTTTTTAATGAATTTCTTTAAACGATTTTTAATATATAATTTTCGAATTTATTGTTTTGTTTATTTTTTCGAGTAAATAGTTTTTTTTTCAATTAATTTATTTAATAAATTTAATATAAACTCAATTATTTATATAATAATTTAATATTTTTAAATATATTTTAATTAATAAATTTAATATTATATATTAAAACGAATTTTTTTTTTTCGAATTAATTCTCTTTGTATTTAATAATAAGCATCGAAATATATTTGATTTTATTTGTAATTGTATTTTTTTTTTAATTTCGATTTTTCTATATTTTTATTTCGCATTTCAATTTGTTTAATTTTTAATTTAAAAAATTTCGCTCGATTATATATTTCGTTTTAATCGAAAATTCTTTAAGTAAAAAATCGAATCTCAATAAATAAAACAATTTCTTTATTATAAACTATATAAAATAGTATATATTCAATTAATTTATAAATAATCGTTCGATTTACAAAAAAAACAATTAATAAATATTTTAATCAATTTTTTTTGTTTTTTTTTCGTTAAAATAATCAATACAATAATAATAAATTAATATTTTCGTTTAATTATTTTGTTTATTTTCGAATTGTATATAAAAATAATAATTCGTTTGATTTCAAATTTATTCAATTTTTTGATAATAATTCTTTTAAATTTAAGTTTTTCGTTCAATTTTATGTGATTAAAAACGCTATATTTACAAATAATATTATTATAAATAAATTTAATAATTTTTTTAGAAATCGAATTCTTTATTAGTTTAATTTTAATTTAATCGAAAAAATTATTTCGTACTATAATTAAAATATTAAACATTTTATATTGCGAAAATTTAATTACATTTATTTCAATACAATAAAATAACGAAATTATTTTTTGAGAATACAAAGTTTTTTTGTGTTTTTTTTTGCTTTTGTATTAATAGTCACTATAGTTTACTATAAAATTTCGAACGTTTTCGTAATATTTCTTTTAATAGTATCGATTAATTACTCGATAATAAGTATTTTCTTTTTTAGTATATTCAAACTTATTATATAATTCAATTATAATTATTATACATTATTTTAAATCGTTTAAAATAAATCGAATTAAATAAAATTTAATAGTATTTTTTTATAGTATTTTGTTTCGAATACTATAATCGATAAATTCTCGAATTAATTTGCGAAATTCTATTTTTGAAAACTATTTTAATCGTTTTAAAATTGTTAAATATTAAATAATATTTTAAGAATAATTTGAATAATTGTTATCAAAAAAAAAATAATATTATTATTATTATTATTATTATTTAATAATTTATTGATTTCAAAAAAAGCGATTAATACGACGTATACGAAAAATACAATTAATATTGAAAATTGAAAATTAAAAATATTAAATTTAAAATTCTTTTTTTAAATTTAATTTAATAATTCAAATAAATATTTTCGTTTTACGTTTTTATTTTTAATTACAAATAATCTATTTTCAATTTTTCGATTAATTTTACGTTTTTTAATTAAAATTAAAATTATTTTAATATAATTAAATTCAATTATAATAAATTTATTAATATTTTTTTTTTTTGAATTATTGTTTTTTATTTACAATTTTTCAAATAATTCGTTTATAGTAATATAAATATTTTTTTTAATATATTTAATTTTAAAATCAAATAATTGTATTTAAACGAATTAATAAATAATTAAAATATTTAAAAAATTTATTATTACTCGATTTAATTAAATAATAAACGTATTAATATTCGTTTTAAAAATAAAATAAATATTATATAATTAAAATCGTAATTTATAAAAATACTTTAAAAATTTTTGATATTCTTTTTTTATTATATTATAATTTCGTTTAATAATATTTCAAAATTTTAATTTATATCGAATTATTTGTTTTCGTTTTTTATTATTATATTAATTAAATATTTTTTTATATTTTTATTAATTAATATTAATATTTAAAATAATTATTTTTTATTTATTAATAAAATCGTAATAAATTTTACAAAATATTAAAATTGTTATAAATTTGTTTTATAAAAATACTATAATAATTTTTATTTTTTTTTTTATTTAAAAAATTCGTTTTTTGTAATTAATCGATATAACGATTTAATAATAATATTAAAATATTAAATTTATATTCTATAATAAATACAAATTTTAATAAAAATTTTAATTTTAAAAATATTATTATATTTAATTTATTTTAAAATTTTAATAATTTTTATATTTTCAAAAAAATACTTTTTAAAACTATAAATAAAATTAATAATAATTATTTTATTTTAATAAAATTATAATTTAAATTTTATATAAATTTAAATTCTTTCGATTCGATTTAACGTTTTATTCAAATTCTAAATATATTTAAAAACAAATCAATAAATCTTTAAAAATATTAATTTATTATTATAATTTATATAAAATTTTTTAATTTTTATATTATTTAAAAATAATATTACGATTTTAAAAAATATATTTTTTAAAATTATTATAATAATTTAAAGAAATTAAATTATAAAATTAATTATTTTTTAAAATAATATTATTATTCGTAAAAATTTTAATAAAATTATAAAAATAATTATATTTTTATTTTAAATATTTAATATAAATTAATTATATTTAAAAAAAAATTTATTAAAAAAATATAAAAATATTTAATAAATTCTTTAAAAAGTTTATTTATAAAAAAAAATATATTAATATTTTTTAAAATAATTAAATTTATTTTTATAATCGTATTAATTAATTAATAAATTTTAGTAATTTTTTTTGCAATTAAAAATTATAAATTTCAATAAAAATTATTATTTTTTTTAAGTATTTCGCGATTAAATCGTTTTTAAAATATTTTTATTATAATTAAAAATAAAATTTTAAAATAATAAAAATTTTTTTTTATTACATTATATATTAAATTATTTTAATACAAATAAACGAATTAATATTTTTATAGATTTTAAAAAAAAAATTTTAATTAAATATTATTATTTTTTTACAATTAAATATTATTTTATTAAATTTTTTTTTTTAAATTTTTATAATTAATTCTCAATAAATAAAAATATTAATTACTTAAAAATAAATTGTAATTTTTTTAATATTAAAATAATTTGTAATAATAAATATTTTATATATTTTTTAATATATTTTTAAAATATTTTTCGTATTTTAAATTATTTAAATTAATTTTTTTATTTTTTAAAAAAAATTTTAATTTTATTAATTAAATTAATAAATTATATTTTTTTAAATTTGAATTTATATATCGTATTAATATTTATATTAAATAATTTCAAATTAAAATTATTTAACGATAAAATTATTTTTTTTATATGAATTTTTTTTTTGTTTTTATATTCAAAAAATTTTTACTTTTATTTTTTTTTAATAAAATAAAATAATTAGTATTTTATATCGTTTTTTAAATATTTTTTTTTAATATTTATATTTAAAAATAATAATATTATTACCAAAAAATATTTAATAAAAAATTAAAAATAAAAAAAAATTCGTTAAAATATAAAAATTATTTACGAATTTTAATATTATATTATTTTTTAATAATATTAATATTTAATTTTTTATATTATATTTTTTTTTTAATATTTTTTCGATTTAAAAATATATACGAATATAGCGATTTTTAGTAATTTAATACAAATAGATTTTTAAAAAAAAAACAATTATAATCGTACAAATAAAATTAAAATCTTTAAAATTTTAAAATATATTATTTTACGAATTATTATCTCTATATTCAATTTGTATTTTTATTGTAATAACAAATAATTATTTTAAAAAAAAAAAATTTATATTATTTACAAAAAAAAAAAAAATTTTATATTCGATTTTATATTTAATTTTTATTTTTATAATTATTATTTCGATAAATTCGAAATTTTATTTAATAATAATAAATAATTAAAATTTTTTAACGTTTATAATAATATTATTGAAATCTCGAATTATATACGTAAAAACAATATAATATTTCACATTTTTTATTTGAATTAATTAATTCAAATAAATTAAAATATAATTTAAAAATAATAATAATATATTTTTTTTTAATTAATAATAAAAAATCAATTTTTACGAGATTAATTTTAAATATTATAAAATTTTTAATAATAAAAACAAATTAATTTGTTTTTTTAAATATTCTACAAAAA